>JAOEHY010002818.1:30998-42641 GCA_025447955.1 Psilopsiagon aurifrons | reverse complement strand
ATGCCGTCTGTGTACCTGCTGCCTGACAAGTGATGAGTTTGTCAGTCAGACACGCTTCCTCTTGTGGAAGGAATTAAATTAATTGAATAAAAATACCACTTCTTTTCTCCCACCTAGCTGCGTCCACTACTCCTGCGAAGCCACTGACTGCCAGAAGCTGGAGATTGAGCATGCGCTGCTGGACTGCTCCGGCGGTGGGTGGTACAATGGGGCCCAATGCAACGTGAGCTGCAAGGCGGGCTACACTCTGCAGGTCCAGCGGGACGATGATCTCAGCAAGAACCAGGTTTGTTCTGTTGGTTTCGTGTGACCCACAAAGCAGGGATGAGCAAAGAGATGTGAAGAGATTGAGAAATAAGTGAGTCTAAACCCCAAAATCTCAGCTCAGCCTTTGGGATGGGGCCTTACCCAAATACTTCCCATCAGAATAGGAGCTGTCTGACTCTGTAGGAAGAGGGACTGGCAGTGAGCAAAGCTCGGATGTTCCCCGAATTTAGAAGTTTTCAACCCAAAAGGTTTGAGCATGTGTTCAGCCCTTCTTTGATCTCACTGGCTCTACTCAGCCAGTGTTTCTTAGGTTGTTGTCTGGGGGGTGGGGTGCTTGTGGTTTTTTCACAACCAGTTTCTGAGCAAAATACCTCATTTTTATCCCTCGGGTTGAGGCTTACAATGTCTTAACTCCTTTGCGAGGTTTCAGTCCATCTACTCCCAACCATACCCTGACACTGCAGAAATGCATGGGAGCAAGGGGGTTGAAAAAGCACCCAAACCCCTTTACTTCCAAACAAAACACCAAAAACCTGCCCCCAGTGAGCCAGGGAGTACTTCCCATCTTCTCTAAGCCACGCGTTAATAACCCAGTCCTACCAAAGCAGCCTGCCTTGATGTAGTGAGTGGGTATTGAGGAAAACAGTCAATTTCTTCAACCTTAATGTAAAATGCAGGTCTTTCATCCTGGGGGAGGTGGACAAGGTGTATGTGATGCACAGCCCAGCCTTGGCATGCCATTGGTAGCAGGGTGCAGGGCAGACACCCCAGTCTATGAGCAGGACATCAGGTGGTTTCCCCCATCTTCTCATGTGTTGTCAGGGCAGCACACACACACGTGGGGCTGGGATGGCTGGGACAGGCAGTGTGCTCAGCAGCCTGTCTGTATTTGTGAAATCCTATGTTCTTCATGAGCTGGTAGAGGGGAGAGCCAGAGTGGAGGGGAATGAGTCAGCCCTTTCAACTCAATTACAAAACAAATACAGGACCCCGCGAGCTGGGCCTCTTCCATCCTAATTGGCATCAGCACCAGAACCCCAGCTCCAGCTGAGCATTTTTACACAACAGAAAACAAGTTCTCAAATGAGCCTGAATGGCTGAACCAGGAAAGAGTTGGAAGGCATCTGTACATTGAACACACAGGAGTCCCAAACCAAATAAAACAGCCTAAACATGTTACATTCAAAAGGTACCTTTTGGAGACGCTCAGCCAACTGTATATGGTTTTGCCCCGAGAAGTTGGTTTCAGAGTCTTGATCAGACTCATATGACAGGAGTGGAGGATTTTAGCACCCTTAGCTAACGTGATTCACTGCCTATTACAACATGCTTCCTCTCACCCTGGTCTACTATTGCACTTCATCGTCTTTTTTCCACCGATAAAACCCCTGAGGCCAGTGGGTTTGTTTTGCAAGTGGAGCATCTTAAAGACATCCGTGTTCAGCTGAGCACATTAAACACATACTTTAAAAGTATAGTCATGTGCTTTGGAGATCTGTTGAAAAGGAGCAGACAGTTTCTTTCACTATTGTCTTGTTTTATGTCTTTGTGTCAGGTGCTTCAAACCAGAGCTTCTGGAACATGTAGGCAAGCAATTAATTATCCGGGAAAGTCAAGAATCCATGGCTTGGATTCTTCATATTGTGTTTCATTGAATTGAACTGTGCTCCTTTCACAATTGCTTCAGCTCCTCTTCTGATCACAAGCATTTGCAGATGAGCTAGGGCATGTGGGCTGTTATCTATGAGGGACCTTCTTCTGTGATTGAGGGACCTTACACTGGTTGTTGGTTATTTCACTGTTGTCATGCAGTTGGGTAGTTTGCTTGTTCGACTGATTTGAGGATCTAGAGCTGGTTTTGTCTCATTTAACAGTGTGGGAGGCTGCATGAGGAAGAGGAAGAAGGAAAGTAGTTCTGCTGATGTTTCACACTCTTGGGTAGGAAGGAGGCTGAGGTGTGGTGCAATGTCTCAAAGAGCAGACTGAACATCAGTGGCCCATGACCACCGCATGCTGATGAAGATGACACCCTGTTTTAGCATCTGAACAGCATTTGTCTTCTGTATTCCACCAAAAGGCAGGGGAAAAAAGGGGTGAGCAGAGAATTAAAAGCAAAAGTTTCAAAAGAACCTCAGAGATGCAGGGGCACAAGTCACATTTCAAATCAGTCTTTTACATCTGAGGGGGCTTTGAAAATCCTCTTAACAGTTTCTGCACTTTCTGGCCTCTGTGTCTTCTGAAGCCACCATTTTAATCAGGCTTAGGGCAAAAAATTCATTCATCTCTGCTCTCTGAGAAGCTCCCATTCCAAATTCTGTTAAAACTCCATGAAATCACCAAACCCTAAAACCCATCAGCACCATGCGCAGGAGAAACTGAAAATACAGAAAAACTGAGCTTGGGCTCTCTCATCCACATTGAGGGACTTCAGCAACACCGCCAATGAAAAACGGTTTTCATAGTGATGGAGCAAAAGCCTTCATGTGCCTTCCTCACAAAGAAGATCTTGGGATGTTTTCATTCCTCCCCCAATTTCTTCCCACCCCCCTGACAACTCTGATGCACTTTCTTCTCTTCTCCCCTTTTTTCCCTCTTTGTCTTTCACTGCTCTCCTCTTGTCCTTCACTGAAAGCCCCGCTCATTCAGTTACTTCTTGTCATCTCTCCTTGAAGCTACCACCACTGCTGCTCTGGTCAAGAGGTGTTATTTAAAACCCAGCAGCTCCCTAATGTTGTGCAAAGGCATCATCAATCATGCCAGGAAAAGAAAGCGCAGCTCATGTGGGTTCAATTAGAGGCACAGTAGTGGGCAGAAGTGGAAGAATACTTAGAGGGGAGGGCACAGCTGTTCATTTTTAAGGGGAGGAAACTTCACACGTGAAGCATCGCTGGAAGAAGGAGCCGGCTGGGATCTTGGGCAGCAGGAAGGAGACACGAATTCTCCCAGGCTGTTAAAAGTCCCAAGGAACAAATCTTTCTGGCACCAGATTAGTATAAGTTTGCATCCTCTTTACTGTATTTTTGGAGGCCCTTTTTTGTCCTCTTTTTCTCCTCCTCGCCCGCCCTCCCTCCTTGTGTAAGGTTCTTTTGGAAGGCAGGACATGAAGGGAAGCTGTTGCTGTGATGCCAGTCAAAGCAGCACAAAGTGCCCAAAGTGACAGCTAATAAACCAGATGAGAAAGCCAAGTGTTTCGTGTGGACTGCTGTGAGCTGGGTGACCTTGTCAGATCAGACAGGCGAAACAGGCACGTGCCTGCTTAGGCTTCGGATGGGAGATCTGCAAAGGCAGATGCAGATGCTGCTGCTAACACCCAGCGCTGGAGCTGAAGGCAGCACTGCTCAGGCCAAGTCAACTGGAAATACCCCAGAGGTTCAGCATGGTTCTGGGAAGAGATGAGCTCTGGCTCAGCAGCCTGGGGTCCTGCCCCTGGGCACTGCAATGATCCCACCTTCAGGTGGGACATCACAACAGGGACAAGCTGAAAGCTGGTGAGTGCCATCTGCAATGATTTCCATGGTAGGGTTGACCCCTGTGCTTACAATCAAAGCCACTGGTCTTTGTCTCCATTGAGGGGAATGTTCAGTTACGTTCAGCTGCAGAAGTGCATGTGCTCCTATTGCCTGAAGTGATGACATGATAGACATGCTCTGAAATGTGCCATTATTATGTCAGACCTTGAAAACCTCAGCTTCCATCATACAAAGTGTGGAACAAATCACTGGAAAAAGCTGAGAAGCCAGGATCTTACCCACATGGGCACAGCTCCTCTGTGTGGGAATGGCCTTGCCAGTGTGCCAGGAAGAGGAAAAGCCATACGGGTTTGGAAGGAGGGGACTCCTCCAGATCTGGTTAGTGTTTTTGTTAGGAAAGTACCACAGGGCAAAACCCTATGTTGGCTTTCTGCTAACAAAGACCAAGGCTGCAGCTGAAATAGTCTCACAAATGTTAGCTTGGGCAAAATGTTCTGGCCCATTTTCCATGAGCTGTGACTGTCATGCACAGATACTGCTTCTGTTTAAAGGGGCGTGTTGTATTCCAGATCCTGAATTTGCACTGTTTATTTGGTGTTCTGTATAGGTACATCTGATGTGCAACCCTCTCATCAGAGAAACTCCCTTGTGCACCATAGTTTGTCTCAGCAGCCAGTATCAGCTAGCAGGAGCTATCATTTATTCCTATACTAGATCACACCAACACCGATAACTGAAATATCTTATCACTTCCTATTGCTTAGTATGGATTCAGCTTCCAGCAAGACGCAGTGCAAGACACGTCTTTTCCATTACGTTTCGATAGACCCTCCCATCAATAGCTTGGGTTTATGTTTTAACCTCCTGCTGTTGAGATGCTGGGGCATTATTTGATGATAACACCTCTGAAGGGGAATGGAGGCTTTGCTAAATGCTGGGGCAGCCGAGCCTGGAGTGCAAATATGGTGGTGATGCTGTGCACGTGCATTATGAAGACACGGAAATATACTGTATCATCCCTTCTCCCGTGGCCATCACACCACAACTTCCTGGAAGCACAATCATCTTTGAGTTATCAACTGGCTACAGATTATATATACTCTTTAATGGTGCAGATGTTCTGATCAGCAACAAAGGCAGAATTAGTAGCCACTGGGGAGCAAAATGAGCGGGAATGAGAACACTGTGTCACTTCACCTGAGCGCTTTGGGAATCCCAGAATGTGCTACTCTGAATTTGCAGAAACAACATTTTTTTCCATCAGCAGTGCTCCCTGTTTAAATAAACTCCACGGTCTAGAAAAGAGGTTTTGTGCCCACTGGGGAAGTGTCCAGTTTCTCAGCTCTGGGACTGCTTTTTCCATTCTGCATGCAACCATATATCAAAGGGAGACAGGTCTGAACTTCTGTTGGAACCATTAGGGTGTTTTTGCAAAAAGGGAATCCAGGTCCCTTTGATGTGTGCTAGAAAAATTCCCCTTCCTTTTATAAACCCAGATCAATGGTCAGCAGTGCAAACCTCCTGTGAGCCTACCAGCTCTGAATAAGGTATTCCCTGGAGGTAGAGCAGTGCTGCTGTATGGCTCAGTCCCATTCCTCGATGGTATCTTTCCCTTCTCGTGTTTGGGTTTCTCACATTCCTTTTTCTTCGTCATTCTCTATATTCTGGTATAGAATCAAGAGTCCTGATTTGAGATTCTTCACTTCTAGTTATTAATTATCCCTTTTAATTAGGAAATAGATACGTTGTTTGGTCTCTTTGTCAACATCCATTTCTCCTTTGGTAATCCAGTAAATTCTTCATCTTAGCTTTAGGTAGCCCCTTTAACTCCCCTCCTCATTTTCTCTCTCCTTAGCACTTCAGGATTTTGATCTGGTGCATTGTTTGGATTATTCCTCAAATCCATGGAAATGTAGCCTCTATGTAGCTGTGGCGGTAGAGGGACTTCAGGAAAGTCACAGGGCAGGCAGTGGCTCTGTATTCGACCTCTCAAGTGCCAGGTGAATGTTTGGCCAGGATGCTCTTGGGTCTCTCCAGGGAAAAGCCTGTCTTCTCAGGTATTTGAGTCCCCAGTGCCAGGACAGCAGGGTCCTCGTTTCATTTGGAGCCTTGGGGCACTCTGATAGTAGAAACCATAGCAGCTGTCAGTATGTGAACACGATGTTGATGTGTCTTTGGCTTGGCCACCTCCCTTGGTACCCCAGTCCAAGGGTGACTGGCACCTCTTGGGAGAGCCTCAGATGGGAGTCTCAAATGGATTCATGTCAGGTTGGCTTTTACTTCAAACCCAAGAGCAAGTCTGACTTCTGAGAAGTACACAGGGATCCCTTTGGTGTGGCTTGTGTCACTGCACAGTGCCAGGGACCAGGGATGGCTGTCAGCTCCAAACAGCTCAGCCAGCTTCCTGGCTTGTCTCAGGAGGCAGTGCAGGCAAGAGTTCTGATTATTTGTAGTGCTCTGCTCTTTACATTGATGCACTTTGGTTTCTCACCCCCAGTGAGACAGAAATCCATCCTGGCTCTCTGACACTCTTTCTTGTAGGACCTTGTACTTAGTAGCTGCTGCTGAATTGGACCTTGGTTTTAGTAGTCCAAGTGGTGATGGTAGAGCTCAGGCCCGATGTTGTTTAACTTGTGGCCACATTAATGGCTGTTACTTGGCTTGGAATGGTTTTGATCTTGCTGGCTGTGGTGGCTGTAGGCATATATGTCTTTTTCCAGATGGAGTCAAGCATCACCATGACTTGCATGGATGGGAAGTGGAACAAGCAGGTGACGTGTGAGCCTGTGGATTGTGGTGTTCCAGACCAGTACCATGTCTACCCAGCCACCTTCAACTGCAGCGAGGGGACAACCTTTGGCAAGAAATGCTCCTTCAGTTGCCGACCTCCTGCCCTACTGAAAGGTATCAGAGGCTGTCTATGCCGCGACCTGGGAAGAACACTGTTAACACAGACTGCTCCTAGTAATCTATGTGACTTCTGATGTTGGTTTAGAATTATTCGTGATATTTTAAGTATGAAGAATAATGAGACTCTATGGGAAGGTTTATTTATATTAGAAGTTAAGTTCTTTTGCATCTCTCCATTACCTTCCTTTGACCTTTCCTTGATCACGGCTGGCCAGGCAGTAATGACAGTGAATATTACTTCCATACAACCAAAACATGGAAAAGTCATGGGGATAAATCAAGCTGAACTCTCTCATCTTCTTTCCCATGCCTTCTGCCTTCTGTTTCTGTCTTTCTTCTATGTGTCCTCCATGTATTTGGAAAGGCAGGAGAAGACTAAAAAGTCTCATGTCCCAGCGGCGCCATCCCCATCACTATTTTTCCTAATCCACCCTATTGCCTCTCTCCTTTTTCCACACTCATCTTGATCTCCTTCTCACCTTTGTCTCCTCTTCTTGTTTGGGACTCTCTACAATTGTTTATTCCTTAAAAATAACATGCTGATGTCTTCTTTCCTTTCCTCCCCTACCTTCTTCCCTGCTGCTTTTCTGCGAGCATCCCCATCATCCTCTCCGCACTATCAACTCTTCTGCTCACAGACACATTACCCTTTTTGATTTGATCCTCAGGAAGCACAGAAAGATATCATTGTTCATTTGAAGTAACTTTACAGCCAAATGAACTTGTCATCTTGCACTGGAATAAGCTCAACTGCTGTTGGCAACTCGGGTACAAAGGCTGTATAAGCTGTTCTGTGCACCTTTTCTGCTAGGATTTATTGCAAATCTCCAAAGAGGCATGGGAAGTATTTTTCATTTCAGTGAAGCGTTATGTTGATTTCTTCATATATAAGTAAATTGCTTAATTCTTTTACCTCTGGTTTAGGAGGGTAACCACAAGCAGCCAACACACAGTGAAAGTTGAAACTACTTAAATGGAGATTTTTATCCAAGAATTCCCTTTTTCTGTTCATAAAGGTCATCTTCAACAAGAGGTGTTTTTTCACTGAAAATGCCTGGAATTTTTTGAGGGCAGCAGTGCAAACAATGACACTCATGCCCAACAACAGCTTTAGCTGATGACTCTGATGGGGGGAGCTGGAGGGATGACAACCAATCCCCTGGTGAGGGTATGCAGCTCTGGTGTGTAGGATCACTACCCTTTTGTCCTGAAACCCTTCGAGCTGTGAGGTAAAGGCACAATTTGGTGTAGAGCCATCAGTGATGACTAATAGATGTTGTCACTAAGCTTCTGGAGAATGGCGTTGGAGTGACTCATGCCTAATTCAATCACTGATGTCATGACAGCCACTGTTGGTAATGTCACAGCTTATCACTTTGCAGTGGCAAGTATGATATCACCATGGCTGGTCTGCAGAGCTGCTGCATGAGTCAGAGCAGTGGAGCATGCTGGTGCTCTAGAAAAGAGCTCCCTTCTGCACAGAGTACCTCTGCAATCATCTGCAGCTGAGGAGGGGAAAGAGAAAGCCAGGCCTGATTGAATGCAGCTTCTCTTATCTTTGTGAGTAGGGCAGGAGGGCTCCTCTGCATACCTTCCTGAGCCCTCCAGAGCCTTTTGTTTTCTTCTTCTTTGAATTCCAGCCTCATGTCCTGTCTCTTTTCCTTTCCTCTCAAAGAGATAGCATTGCTCTGGGGTTAGGAGTTTGTCAGTATTATTTGGGATAACTCCCGAAGTTGGCTTAGCGTTGAAAATACGCCTTGTGGGTTGAGAAGAGTTCCTGCAGCAATTCTTGGGGATTTCAATAGAGTATTAGGGATTTTGAAGGGTTAGTGGCTCATAGCTGTGCTTTGTTTCTTAGGAAAAGCTTATTCCTTTTCAACATACAATATAAAATTACAAAGAATATAAAATACACTGAGACTAGGCTACTTTTAGCTTAACCATCTGAAGTCAAGTAGGTCATAGCAGAGGCAAATAGATCTATTGTACCTTTTACCTTTGAGGTGCTGGCCAAGAAAGCTTCCTAAGGAAAATGAGTGTCTAATGATTATTATGAATCGTATTTATCACAGTAGTCCCCAAGGACTCACTGTCCCCAGCTGAGAATGGCTCCTCATTGTGTTGGAGTAGTGACTCTAATACTAACAGATGCTGCTCAAAAAGGCTCAAAATTGAAATAAAAAGGACAGATTCAGGGAAGAGATAGAACACAGAAGCAGAATGAAGAATGTAATGGAACCAAATGCTCCGTTAATGCCGTGACTTTGGAGAGGAGGGGGTTGATGGATGAAGCAAGCTTCATTTCAGAGAAGAACAAAAATAAGGAAGAGAAGCACAAAAGATTACAAAGCCAGTATGGTTTCCCCTATCCTATAGCGTTTCCTGAAATGAGCACTCTCTGCCTGTCATCCGAAAATGAGTCCTTAATGATTTAATGCCATCATAGAGAAAATGCATGACATACACAGTTGAATTTGTCAAACCTACCGAGGTGGCTTTTGATGTATTATGGATGTAACGACATGTCAGAAAGAATGGTCCTGCTGGACGCTGTTCACTTTGCTCTCTGTTCTTCCCAGGAAACAACAGCAACTTGACCTGCATGGAGGATGGGCTGTGGTCCTTTCCGGAGGCCCTCTGTGAGCTGATGTGTCGAGCACCCTCCATTGTCCCTAATGCAGATCTCCAGACAAGTCGCTGCCGAGAAGATAAGCATAAAGTGGGCTCATTTTGCAAGTACAAATGCAAACCAGGTTACCATGTCCCTGGATCCTCCAGAAAAGCAAGAAAGTACGTGCAGGAGTAAAGCCGTGCCATCAGCATGATTCAGAAAGCCATGAGCTAAAATTATTTTGAGAAAAGGACGGGCTGTTTAAAACAGACTGTATGTGTTGTAGGGAATATCACTGAATATTTGGTGAGGCTCTGGCGCAGGTTATCCAGAGAAGCTATGGCTGTCCCATCCTTGGCAGTGTTCAAGGCCAGGTTGGACGGGGCTTGGAGCAACCTGCTCTAGTGGAGGATGTCCCTGCTCATGGCAGGAGGGTGGAACTGGATGAGCTTTGAGGTCCCTTCCAACACAAAACATCCTGTGGTTCTATGAAGAGTTCTTTCATGCAGTTTTAAAGGGATTTAGGCTCCTTCCTCACTTAGGCTTCTTTGAAAATCCTAACCACCGCTCAAACCCAGACCTTTCCTTAGTCATAACCCTTTGATATGCAGTCTGGGGAGTCCCCTCTGAAGCTCTACAGGAAAGGGTTAGTGCTATCACGTATTTTCTGACTTTGCACAAACCCACTTCAAAACAGCCACAGCCCACAAGCCTCTGAAGCAGAGTTTTTGGGAGATGTGTCCAAGGCCAGAAGAGGAGTTTAAGCTGGGCAGCTCAATGTTGGCTTTGCAAATAATCATTATTTTTGCTCAGAGGCTTCATGACGCAGATTCACAACTTGTTCCCCAAGTGTTAAAAGCAGAAGCACACCTATCCCCTGCAACCTGCTTACAGAGCTCAGGGGCTTTAGAGGCTCTTACCTGACTCAGCCGCTCACTGAATGGTCTTGGTTTCTCCTGCACCAACAGGCGAGCCTTTAAGATCCAGTGCACACAGGATGGCACGTGGCTGCCGGGCGCTTGTGTGCCCGTTACCTGCGACCCTCCTCCTTCCAAGTTTCATGGGCTCTACCAGTGCTCCAATGGCTTCCAGTTCAACAGTGAATGCCGAATCAAGTGTGAAGATGATGACAATCAGTCGGTGAGTCTCTCGTATCCAAGTTACCACATACAAGCATGTTCCATAAGGACTCTGGTCTTAGAGGGACTGAGTGCCATTGAGCTCTTCTGAGGCCAGAGACAGGAATGGAGAAGGGAAATACTTCATTAAAGTAGAGAGTGAGAGAGCTACTGCGGATAGCCTGGAAATACTGGTTTTATGATAGTAGTAACTATTACCCATAAAGGGCTAACAGTGAGTGACTTACTGTTTCTGGACAATAAGTGGCTGAAAAACCTGCCACAGTGGCTCTACGATCTAGCCAGAAAATAAGGAGTAATGAATGAAAGTGAGTAGGATATGAGTATCCCACACTCGTCCTGGCTGGTTATTCTGGTTTACCTTGCTTTTCTCTCCAATTCTCTTTACTCATTATTATCATGTATATGTTTAATATGGTAATTTAACTTTATAAGGATTACAATGATTCAGGTGAACTATCTCTTAATTTTCGTGTTTTTCTGGCTGTGAAGGTATCATTTGGCATCAGGGGTCAGATCCTCATCTGGCGATAATCAGTGTTGCCTTTGATATTATAGAGATGTGTTCACTGATGTGAGAAGGTCTGGCCTTTAGTATGTGGCTTGAATTGTTTAGTTTTCCTCACCAGAGGTAATTATACTTTGTGAGATAAGTAACTTCTCCAGAAGTGCTGCTGCTGCTTAATACACTTGGGAGCAGAAAGTGGGGAAATAGAATCTGCTACATTGCAGAGAGTAGGGAGTGCTGTGTTAAAGGCCTTTTAATATCATTCCAGGTTCCGAGGACATATTAAAAAGGGATCAACCATGCCCTAGTGCTAGTGAAGAAGCCTCTGATACCTTTTTCAAACATTAAAAGCCACTTGCTGCCCCTGTTCCCTACTGGGTTGGCCTGTCCTCTTCATGGGGACAACAGGCAGAGTCCTGGGGTTTCATATTAAAGGTTTCCTTGTATAAAACTTAGGTGAGGTTATGAGCCTTGTGAAATGAGAAGTTGCACATGTGGGTGCAGTTTGGGTGAGAGCTCTGGGACACAGTATCTGTGGCTTTATACTTCTCTCACCGGTCAGCATGGCTGGAGAGGTGTACCATCACTGCCAGTGCAGGGAAGCTGGGCCACCAGTATGATAACAACTGGTATAATGGGTTTATGTTTGCTATTAAATGAACTGGTGTCGTGGTTTAAGCCATAAATCAGCCACGCAGTTTGTTCACTCACTTCCCCCTTTTTCTTCCCTCTGCTCCT
>JAOEHY010002818.1:0-30898 GCA_025447955.1 Psilopsiagon aurifrons | reverse complement strand
GGCAGAGCATGAGGCTCCGAAAGTCCTTGGCCAGACCAAACATCACTAAGCCATAACTAAAAACATGGTGCTATCAGCGCTGTTCTCAGGCCACAAGTCAAAAACACAGTGCTGCACCAGCTACCGAGAAGGGGAAAAATGCCTGCTACTGCTGAACCCAGGACAACTGGACATGAAGAGGAGAAGGCAGTGGAATCAGAGTTACAGCAATAAGGAAGTGGCTCTGGAAAGTGAGCGATACAGCTATGTCTTTATTCACTGTAAGGAAGAGTGTAGTGACTGTTCAGCTGGGAAAGCACCTTGAGCAGAGGGAGCAGATAACATCTTGAGACAGGGATTTGCAGAGAAAGGTATTTCCAGATATCCCAGAAAATAGACTACAGAAAGGGGGAGGGCTCCTGGCACAAGCCAGAACCACTTGAGAGGTGTTAATTATTTAAGGATTAAACCCCACTAAGTCTCTCTCAGCTATATAAGGTGATAATGCACATTGCATCCAAGTAAGAAACCCAGCAGGGATTTTCACAAGAGATTTTGCAGGTCAGGGAATGATGGACAGGATGTTACTATAGCAATAGATATCCCGGGATCTCAGAGTATGTTGCAGAAACTGTACAATAGTACCTTTAAACACAACCAGCTCCAGGAACATAAATCAGGTTTCATGGCTCACCTTGAGAAACCATGCTTGAACCCTGGCATGCAGATTGCAATGGAAGTGCACCACGCTTGCTACCGCAGCAAACTGTGCTCAATTATCACTTAGCAATCTCCTCCTGAATTTCTCACCACGCTGAAAGATCATTACTCGGCTGTACATATGGCATCTCTTAATCACCAGCAGCATAATGGTCATTTAAGCAGGTACCTCCCCTGGCACCCAGGGCAAGGGTCTTCCATTGGAGAATATGGTGCACAAATCATATGAACAGTCATATCTAAATTAATCAGTCTCTGCCAAACTGGCCCTTAGGTGAGAATCACCAAGCTGGATCACACCCTGAGTCCATCTGGTCTATTATCCTTTCATATGATTTTCTTATTACTGCTGGCAATGGCCAGATGTCTAGAGAAGGGGAAGCAGGTCCCACACAGCAGTCTGCCAATGAGACCACTTTGCATTTCACTAAACACTGTGTTCATCAGCAAAGCTGAGCGAAGAAAGCATTGGGATATTAAGGACAAGACTAACACTGAAGGCTGCTCAGTCCCCCATGAATGTTCCAGGGGCTTGTGCCAATCCCTTTGCAACAATGGGTGTGGGTCATGGGGAAGAGCTCCTGCAAAGAGTTCAGCAGCCCTGCTGGAATCCCAGCATAGAGAGAACACTAAAGGATCCCCAGATACCCAGCACAGTTTCCAACAGCAGGATGGGTAGGTTGCAGGCAACACGCCTGACATAAAATGGGCGAGGAGAAGCAGAGATCGTGCATGGTTCTCCCACCCAGCAAGACCTCCATGGGAGGTTTGGAGCCACACCAGACATCCTCCTGTTGAGTGTCCTGCATTACCCCATGGCAGTTGGGCTCGCAGATCCTGCAGAATAGCTTGTGCAGAAATCCCCAATGCCATGAGGATAGATCTGACAAAAGATTGCCTGTGCACTCCTTTGTTTTTTCTAAAGGGCATGATATTTCCCCTCGGACTTTGGTATTCATTCTTCAGTATCATACAGAGAATCTTCTCTGTAAGAGAAATGTCATATTGTATTCCTTACCCATTCCCACACCAGAAGAGTTTTTTTCTCCTTTCCACCTGCCTCTGTGCGTGTCTGTCTCAGCCTCTTTCGCTGTCACTCAAGGCAGCCAAGCTCTAAAGAGCACGTTCTGCCCTGTTAAGCATCCTTGCTCATGTCCCGCTTTCCCTCCTCCTTCAGATGGCCATTGGGGATTCTTTCAATTTTGAGACAAAGATTATGCAACCAGTTAGAAAGTGGAAAGAGGGAAAAGGTTGTCTGCATTCAGCACAAACCTCTCAACAAGATAGAAGGCAAATGGAGTGAATGTACCTTTATCACAACTAGAGTGGGTCTATTTAAAGGTAGAGACCTTGCAAGGGCCTTGTAAAGACATTGCATTGCACTGAAGAGGGGGGTGTGTGTGTATGCAGAGCAGGTTTCCTTCTTAATTTCTTCGTAAGGAAACTCCTTCTTGTCTCCCACCAGTGACATTCCCAACCAGGGACTCTTCCAGCTCCAGCAGAACTTTGCTCCCAACTCAGCTCTGCCCACTTCTCACTTCTCAGTCTCTCCTTGCTGTTGTTTTTGTGACCATCCATGTTATCTCCTCCTCTCATTCCAGGGCCGTGGAAGCAATGTGATTCACTGCCGGAAGGATGGCACCTGGAGCGGCTCCTTTCATCTCTGCAGGGAGATGCAGGGCCAGTGCACGCTGCCCACACAGCTCAACAGCCACCTGAAGCTGCAGTGCGCCGGCGGCTATGGCATAGGTTTGTGAGCTCCAGCTCCCGCGGGATGCAGCTCGGGAGGGAGTGGGAAGCACAGCGACAGGAGTCAAGGAAGAAGACAGGAATGAGAGGGAAGAAGAAAGGAGCTCGTAGGCCTTGAAGTCCTGTGGTCCTGTTTGCCTGAGTGAGAGGCTGCTGAGGGAGGCTTTTCAGGGAACTGCTTTTAGGAAACATGAAGCTTTGCAAAGCCAGGCATCACGTTAACACAATTGCTGGCTCCTTGCAGTGCTTCCAGCTTCATCATGTCTCTTCTTGGCCAGCTGATTCTAATGGGCAGCCAGCAGGCCAGGCCATGCCAGAGACACATCCAGTCCTCAAAATACAGGCAGAGTTTGTACCTGTGTTTGCTCTTTTGTCATATTCTCCTCCTTCAACCACACACACACACAGATATGACCCAGAGACAGAAAGGCAGGAGGCAGGCAGGGAAGTGCAGCACCAGGGTAATTCAGGTCTTTTCAGGAAGAATACGAGATCAGCTGAGCATCCCTTTTAGTATGACAGTTGTTTAGGAGCTGTTGTAAGAGTGTGTTCTCCCCCTTCCTTCTCGGATGCCTTCTCACCCTGCAAAGGGTCATGACTTCCTGCACTCAGCATTGCTTTGTGTCACCCAGGCAGAGGGAGAGATAGATTCCACACTGAACTGTACACACTGTATTGTATTTTCAGCCCCTGTTTTTGAGGTCTCTGTGTCTCTGTGCTGTAAGGGCTGCAACCCGCACAGACCAACAAGGCCCCTTCCTGCAGCCCTTCTCCCAGCCCCTGCCAGCCCCCTCCTCCCTCTGCCTGTCCCTTTGAACTTTGAGACATTTCCTTCTTGCGTGGCTCCCTCATTATATCGCAGCCATGCGAAGGGACCACGAGCCTGCTTGTGTTCCCTCCCCTGGGGAGGAGAACACGACCTGGATGAGATCACCGCTCTGTAATGATGCAATTACAGATCATATATCAAAACAATTCCAACCTTCTCCTTCCCGAGAGCGTAAGGAGCGTGGCGGGAGAGCGAGCGGTGAGCCCTGACTCTAAGTGTGGAGGTGTTTTACCCTCAAGATGAGGTTACCTCCAACCTGGCCAGGGCTTTCCAAGGGGAGGAATTCCGGTTCCTCCTTTGGAGAGGAGCATCACAGTGCTGGAAACAGGAGGGTCCGCAGCTGCCCACCCAGAGGGTGCCTGACAGCCCTCAGTCCTCTTGCAAGGGTGGCTGACAGGAGGCACCAGTCTCACATGCAAGGTTTGGTCGGTCTGATTCTGGGATGGGACCACACAGCCATCATGGAGGTGAGGGTCTCATGGGCCAAATCCTCCATAGGAGTGTTGCTCTTGCTGGAGAGGAAGAGTTTAGTGAGGAAACAGCTGCCTTTGGCTCTTATCTTCAGCAGATGGGGACATTCCACACACTGATAGGCACCACCTTTTGGGATCAGGTTGTTGGGTTTTCCTTCTCTACATTTTGGAATTCTGATTGATGTCCTTCCGAGAAGCTGTTTTCCTGCCACTCACTTGCAATGGGGCTGGTGCCAATGGGCCTCATCCAGTGGGCCCATGGAGCACTGGGAAAACAAAACAAACCCCAAGTCCTACCGTCTTCGTGGCTCAACAGCCCAGGTCTGCTCTGCTCCCAGTGACTCCTCCATGTGGGAGTACATGAGAAGGCAGAAGCAGGTGGGGAAAGTAATAGCATCCAGTTGTGGTCACTATGAATCCCACACACCTTCAGTTATTCCTCAGACACCTAATCTGCCCTTCCAGGCTGAGGTGTGTGTTGAGCCAAAGGTTCAGCTCTCCAAACCAGTGTGGAGATTAATTCCTCCCCCAGCACTGATTGGAGTGCAGAAATCCTAATGACATGTTTGTAGCAGCTGTGCCATTCAGGAGTGATTTTCCAGGGGGGAAATGGTAATGGTCCAACACACCAGGGCTTACGGTTGTGTCACCACAGGGCTCTGGGATATTGCTGGAGAATATCACAGCATGTTTTAATAAAGAAAGGACAGGATTCCCACTGGGCATGACAGTTAATCAGGGAAAAAGCAGGTTTATGTGTGAACAAAGCCATCATTACCTCTCCGCGTACTTCTTATCGACTGTGGACATAGGTGCTAGCTTGCCTGCAATATCATTAGGCTTGGGCCCCCTCTTCAAGATGATTATTGGAGGTCTGTAAATGTGACAGATCAAATGGTAGGTTTTTGTCATGTCATAGGTGAGATGAGTTTGCCAGCCTCTGCTTAATCAATCCCATTGTTTGAAAGAGCAGTTGAAATGGAAAAACCTTCACGTTTCCTTGATGATCTGAAAATGCAAAACCTGACCCCCTTCTTGGAGTTAATAGCCAGAGATATGCAGCTCATACATAAATGCCCTGGAATATCTGCCACCCCCACGATCTGCTGAGGTGCAGGGCTGTACTCAGCATTTCATGTGTGCCTAGAAGATATGTGATAGTTCTGGTTGACTGCTAATTGCAAGTTAGGACAAACGAGCTGTAATCCTGTCCTTCAGCTGGAGGGATGCTGAATGGGTCAGAATCTGCTTGCTTTATCCTTTAGTTTTATCCTCGATGTGTTTCCTGCAGGCACCGAGTGCACCACCTCATGTTTGGATCACAGTCACGAGCCCATCCTCCTGCGTGTGAATGAGACCGTGCAAGACATCCAGCACTGGATGAACCCTCAAAGAGTGAAGGTCAGTGCCTGGCCATTTCACTACTTACATCCATTGTGTATGTTTATGTGCAGGGAGTGAACAGCATTACCTGCGATTCGTTCAGTGAGGGGAATTCTGCCTTTTAGGAAAGAAGTCCTGATTTTTGTTGTGTCTTTATGTGGTGTTCTGGTAATGTGGTGCCTTCCTCTCCAAGTTCCTTTCCCTCTATGATTTCCCAGTGAAAGTCAGTTCAAGGTAAAGGCCCCAAATCAGTGTGCTCACGTCCACCTGGCACCTACAGTGGGTCTGATCTGGAAACATGATTCATGACACAGGAAGACAGACAGAGAAAGGGCACTGGCCAGGTTTTATCTTCTTCCTCCCATCCAGTATTTTACTTTCTTTGGGTGGCAGGGCTGGATTTTTCTGCACTGCTTTTGGATGACAAACGAAGCTGATACAGAGGGTATTTCATTTCCAGAAACCAGCAGAGCTGGCTGAGTCCTTCCCCCCACCCCATAGCCCGCATGCAAGAGATGCCTGCTCAGCATGCCCCATCCAGAGGTCATCACTTCTCCTCCTGCCTGCAGCAAGCACTCAGCATTAGCCACTCATGGCACACCATCCTGCCCGTCCTCAGGTCTGCCCTGATGGCGACATGCACACCACGTGCAGCGCCTTGCACACACACTCACCCTGTACACATAGGCCACCTGAAGCAAATTGCTGTTTGGTTTTGTGCCTACACTTGGATACCGGTGGGAGACACTTGGATACTGGTGGGAGACACTTGGATACTGGTGGGAGACACTGGGGAACACACTCATCTACCTCCTCTTAAACCCCCTTCCTGCCATCTACAGAAATGTGCCTTCCTGCCCCAAAATCCGTGTAACCAACACTTGTGCCTACATGGCATAGATGTTTATCTGGACATGCTCAAGTGCATGGCAGAAGACACCAGCACATCCCATGTCACCAGGGTGCAGGTTGCTGGTGGTGCTTGAGCAAACACTGTCTTTTATATACTTGGCTTTGGCTTTGCAGGAGTCTGTTTTACACACTGGAACTCTCCATTTATGAGGAGAACAAGCAGCCAGCACATCCCCAGCACGTTTTGAGCAGCTTTGACTGTCTGTTTGCTTCTCTACATGCCTAAATATGTACCCAGGGGTTGGGATTTTTGAAATCTGGCCTTGGCTGTGGATAGTGAGCTGCTCTGAAAAATCACCACTTTATACTTCCCTGTTTCACACAGAGCAACAGAATAAATCCTGGAAAGCAGTGGGGAACCTAGGTCCAGAGAACAGAACAAGTTTACAGTGTCCTTCCCAGCTTCCCCTTCACTCCAGATGCTGAGATTATATTATTGCCTAAGCTTAGGCTTTGCCAAGTTTCTGGCATGCAGCATAAAGAAACCCCCTATCTCTGTATTCAGGGCAGTTCCTCACTGGTCCTTTCCCGAGCGCTAGACTTTAAAGTGGTTTTGTAATTCATGGCGAAATAGTGACAGCTTCCCTCCTGTTCTCTGCTGTGCTCCCTCGTTTATAGATGCGGGTGCGCAGAGGGAGCTGTAACGAGTTTTATACCTGCAGGTCTCTGGAGGGCTCATTAGGCAGCAGGGAAAACATAGAGTAGTAAAGGGGGAGATGAGGGGAGTGAGGAATGGAGGAGAAATTATACTTTCCAAGAGTACAGTGGTAAATAAGGCCTTTCTTGCCCTGATGGTGAGGATCTTGCAAGAGCTTTAGGCCGTGAGCAGAGAAAAGTCTCACCCCACAAACAATTTGTAACTAGAGGGTGGGATTTGGGGTTGAAAACTTGTGCTGGGAGGTGGAGGGGAGCCTTTAGAAGACAAGTGGGATAGCACTGAGACATGATGGAAGGGAGCTTTTTGGTAGCTGTAAATCATCCATTGTCTTCAACTCTCCAGATAAGGGGATGTCACCCACACAGGGTGGTACCTCATGGGGGAAATGCTGCTGCTGGTGGGACTGGGGAGATCCCCTGGAGAGACAGGACTGGGATGCCTTAAGGGAAGTTCCCTATGGCAATGTGTTATATACCAGTAATAATAGATGTCTTTGTTTATGGCCAGTGACAGTTTGCTGCTGTGCCATACAAGTTGAGAGAGCAGCTGGTTGCATTTACACAACAAGTTTTGTGGATCTCCAAGTACTTGAATGACACAAAGGAAACACTTCTAGTGACTTAACTTCAGGCACAAGTAATGTACAAATGAAAAGCAGATAAAGGCAGAACCCACCTGTGGAGCATACCTTTGAGAGGAGAGTTATAGATAAAACCCAAGCAAAAAGAATAGCATCTGTATAGCTGCTCAAGCAATAGCTGCTATGGAAGCAAATAGGGAAGAAGGAACCAATGCTCCTCTGGGAGCTGTTTAGAGCAGATCTGTGCAAATCACTTGCTTTTTCGGTTCACTTGAAGTTGTGTCAGATGAAGAAACAAAATGTTTTCTCTTTAATCAAAGGGCCTGGCTTGTTGTTGTGATTTTTTAGTGAACCGAAAAATGGGAAGAAAAACCATACTGGTTTGAACAGAACGTGGCGATTCATTTCCAAGGACTTTGGAAAAGTTTTGTTTAATGAAAACGACAAAGCAAAAACAATAATTAGAAATTAAATGTCCTCTCAAAGGAACAACAACAGATATTTCATTCTGAAGAATGTCTGACAAACACATACGACTCTCTTTGTCAGAGTTGGTTTAGGCTGAGTTACTTTGTTGGATGTGAAGGAGTTTGCTGAAATCAGTGTATGTTGGCAGTGCCTTCTCCATCAGTGCTTTCTGCAGGAAAAAAGAGCCACCTGAAATCTTGTGGGTGTCTGTGCTTCTGCTGGAGGCTGTCTTCAGAGCAACCACTGCTGTTCCCATGATTTCCCATTAACCAAGGGGCAGTGAGCTGTTGAAGACACCTATAGATAGAGCTGCCAGGACTGACTGTGCAGGCAGTGGAGAGAAAAAAAGGAAACATCTCACAAAGACAGCTTGACAGCTCTTTCCTATTGACTCAGAGGAACAGGGCAGACACTTAATTTCTTAGGTTGTCTGAATTTGGGTCTTTGCCTTTGTGCTGAGCAGGAACAGGCCAAACACTGCACAAGCATGTGTGTGCCTGGGATGACCTGCAAAGGGCTGGTATGCCCCAGCTCTGCCTACCAGCTGGACTGAATGTGGCTATGGCCCTTCCACACTCCTGGGATGCTGCACTACTGATGGCAAAATGTTTTCCCATATGCACTGCAAGCCCTGGGATTTCTGGATGCCCATTAGTCATTAATAGGAGTTCTCCTTAAATCCCTGGTATTCATTAAAGCTTTGCAGTTTTCCTCCTTCCTTTCCCGTTCCCTTTTCTGTGACTATTGGGTTCATTTTGCAGGCAGGGAAACTGAGTCATGGAGCGGTGGAATGACTTACTGCAGTGGCTTAGCTCCTGGCATGTCAGGAGTTCCCACCCTGTCTGGAGCTACAAGAGGAAACAGCCACAAAGCTCCGTGTCTCTTCTCTCTTGGCAGCAGTAGCCAATCCCCTCATCACCGCCACTTGGTTGTCATGTTCATTTAGTGGCTGAGGAGAGAGTTAGCTGAGACCAGTAGATACCAGTCACTGTGCATAAGCCCTGGGGGACACTTGACCCATCTAAGGCAGAGGAGGGCTCTCCACCAGCCTCTCTTGGGGAAACCTAATCCGCTCCACAGCCCGCAAATGGTTGACATCATTGTGTTAGTCCCACCATGGGAGGGAAGCACTGTGACCGGAGGCAGTAGGTCTTCCCTCACAAGGAGTAAATGACAGCTTGATTTGCTTTCTTGGCTCTTTGTTACCTACTGTGGGAGCTCATCCTGGCTTCCTCTCCCCTCACAGCAGATGGAGTCACAGCCAGCAAACCACAGATGTGGCTGGATGGCGTTTCTGGGATGGGGACACGACCAAAGTCAATAGACCCGACAGCACAGCGTGGCCGATGCAGCTGCTGAGCTGCAGAAACCGATGCACAAGGGGAGCTGGGGTCATGAGGGTAGCAGACGTCACCACAGTGGCAGCAAGGGGAAGGGATGGGGCTGGCAGAGGAAGTGGCCGGGTGGGCTTTATTCCCCGTGCACCGCCTGGCACATGTCGGATGTGGTCCTTCCATCCACCTAACATCCTTTGTTGACCTTGTGAGGTCAGCTTCCTTTCTGTGTGCACTGATACCACCAGATCCTCATCGTGTCCATCAGGACTGACACCTCTACCCTTCCTTGTTTGCTCTGTATACATTTATTTTTCTCAGATGCCCCATCCAGCGCCCTTTGGCACCTTGTGTGCCTGTTTGCACGGCAAGAGGCAGGAACAATGCCCAACAACCCAAATCGTCCCAATTTGTCTGTTTCACAGCCCCGTCTCTCCCTCTACCCACACCCTTTCCCATCCTGTTGCACTGCACACACCACAGAAGCAGCCTGAGGGTACAAACAGGCTTGGTGGTGGGAATTCAGGGTTTGGAAAACCAGCAGGAGGAGCTGGGACCATGGCTCTTCCCTGAGCATATTGTGCTTCCAGCTCCATGAATTAGCATGAAGTTAGCAGGATTGAATTCAGCTGGAATAGCTCTGGTAGTCTCTATCAGCAAAGCATCATCCAAGGAGAAGGCAAAGTAACTGGGAATAAGCTGCTGGCAGGTACCACTCAAGAGCAATGTGAATGTTCCACTGATCCAGTGGTTAATCTAGCATGAGGTCAGTTGATTTTCCTATGCTATGCAGAGCAACCTGGAGCTGCATTCACATTCTAGGGGGAATGTCCAGCCTCGGGCTGTGCAGCCCTCGGGATTGAGGATAATCTTAAACGAGAGCACTGCCCTAGCAGAGAATTCACCTTCCATCCATTCCTCTAAGGGAGGGTGCTGGGGTTTTAATACTGGCAGGGTCTGGAAAGTAGTCAGTGCATCTTCTGCAAGGATTGCTGGAAACCTCCTCTCTTCAGAGCCTGTTTCAGTGCTACCCAGCTGCTTTTGTTAACTCCACGTGCTCGCACACATTCACACATATTGAGAGGTTCTGTAAATATTGGCGTTTCTTACCAGGGGAATGTGAGATGCTCTTTGGAAGTGCACTTCTTATTGTCTGCCTGGCCTTGGATACGGGAGGCAACCGCCTGAGTTTTTCCACTTTGTTTTAATTCCTGCTTTCAAATGCTCTTGAACTGCTTCCTTTACTCTTCCCCCCTCCCTGCCTGTTGACTTGCCTTGTTTATTTTGAAACCTAGAAAAGTTTCCTTTCTTTTCCCTGTGAAGCGCAATAAACAGAAGAGAGGAAAAAAATCAGACTAAAACCTTCAGCATTTGTGGCAGGCAACAGCCTGGAAATCTCCAGCTGTCTGTCAGGAGTGTGCTGGGGGAAGGTCTGACACTGCAGGGCCCCCGCACCTTGCAGCCTGCTTCCCGAGGGATAAACAACATCCTCCCCCCATTCCCGGCCGCTTCTCTGCTCACACAGACTGGCCCTGTTGCGAGGCAGGTGGGGCAAGCCGGGCTTGACTAATAGTGGAAAATCCAAGAGCATCGGAAAGATAAACAGCCCCAGTCAGATAGTATAAAAGTCCTTTCTCTAACCCACGCCAGGTAAGCCTCAAATGACAGAAACTGTAAAAACATGCTGAGGTTCCCCTGCAGATGGATTAAATTAGCCCTCAAATAAACAGGGGAAGGGATGGCTTGTGCGTCAGGTCTTCCCAAATGTTAATCCCTTTCCTTCCCCAGGCCTCCATCCAACCCTGACCCCTGGCTTTGGGTGAGCACCTATGTGTTCATCTTGCCCAAGTGGACACTGTAGTGTTCCATCCATGGATGATAACCCAAAATGAACCTGTGATGATATCCTGGTGAATGGATGGGAGTCCTGTCTCCTAGACCTCCATGGTATAGGACCACCAGCTCCACTGTCACCCGGACTTTTCATCCACTTTTAAAATCCCATTTTCCATGTCTAAAGGCAAGCAGTGCCTACCTGGGGTATGCAATCATTTCAGTAGGTTGGTCACAATTTTAACCCCAAGCTAAGCATTCCAACTTTCTTCTAGAAAATCTATAAACAGAGTTCATACAGGAACAATAAAGCTCATGAAATGTAGCAGATGATGCTGTCCTATCTGGGAGTTATTCTGAAGGTGTGTAGTGGGAGGTGCTTTTATTTGAGATGGTGCAAAAATGTATCTGAAAGTTGACCTTTAGCTGTTTCCATCTTCAGGAAGCACAGATCTGATGGGTGAATGAGAGCAAGGCTTCGCAGCACCTAAGAATCCAAAGAAATCCCCCCCTATCCAAGAACAAGACAGTGGACCTGTGCCTTTGCCTTTCCCTGCCACGTTCCCCCACCATGAGTGAAATATTGGATATGACATTTTCGGAGAACCTTAAATATTATTTCAATCTCGAATGTTCTGTTATTGCAAGTGTCAAGTCCAACACTTCTTGTAAATACCTGGAGGACAGCCAGGTCCTGAGAACACAAGAGGTGTTAGGAACTGAACTTCATTGGTTAAGTACAGGAGAGCCATAGGAGCCAGCGCACTGACTTTCTGTACACTGATTTCTTTGTCTTAATCTGTTGAGTTTTTATTTCTTCTCTCCAGAGTGTTGTCTGCACGGCGGGACTCAAGTGGTACCCTCACCCTTCCCTGATCCATTGTGTCAAAGGCTGCGAGGTGAGCTTTCGCGTTAGCTCAGGCGGTCCTTGCTTCCTCTCCCAAATATTCTGGTAACCGTCACTGCAGACACATGGGCTGTAAATGCTGGTTTTCAAGTGGGACAAACAGGCTTTTGCCCTGACTATGTCAGACTGTGGTTGCCTGCATCAGTTTGTACACACAGTGGTGAAATTGGTGGTTTTCCTAGAGCCGATGGTTGGTTGACTCTCATGGGAGTTAAATGATCAAGGAGCTCAACAGCATTGGTAGACCATCAAAATTACCCAGGATCAGGGAATTTCTGGGAAGTTGCAAAAACCTTCAGATGTTTTTCCTTGATTTTGTCATCCTATTAGAGGGCTAATTCTTCCCAAGCCCATTTAGGCTTTGAGCATTGGTGATATCACTGGGTGGATAGTGAGCAAATCACACAACCCTCCAGTGTGCACTTCGATCTGAACCAGAAAAAATCCCAGGAAAATGCAGTTACATTTGAGCTGCGATACATTTTGAGAGTCTTGCGTGTTATCTGAAAAAAGAAATTGTATTGAAGGATGTTGTTTCTGCTGGTAACAAAAAAGTCTGAGAAGTGTTAAGATGCTTCCAGCAGTTACATGGGGCTAGAGCATCTCTCACTGGGTCGTGGCGCTCATGCGGTTTCCATCATGTCCTTGAGTATCTCAGATGTGTCAAGAAGTTGAATCATAGAATAGTTAGGGTTGGAAAGAACCTTAAGATAGTTTAGTTCCACACCCCCTTGTGGTAACTGTGAGGCTGGGAAGCTTCATGTCCATTTTAGAAGTGGGGTAGCTCATAAGCAGAGGGGTAGATGGCTGCTGCAGTTCCATGGGCAGTAGAAGAGCTGTGTCTTGCCCTCCCACCTCCTGACTTTCTGCAGCACTTGCTGCGCTCTCAGCACCCAGTAACCCTATTTTACAAGCACTTCAAAGTTATTTGTCTGGAGTGGCAGAGCATGGCACAGAATTCCTAAATGTGACACGAAACTCTAGACCACATTGCTGCGCGACATGATTTGTCTTGAAGTGAAAGACAGGTTTCCTTCGCATACAAATGTTGGGCCCAAGAGGGTAATAACTCTCCAACAATGTAATAGTTTCTGTCGAGTTGTTCCCTAAATGAAAAGCATTCTGCTGTCAGTGTCTTGAATGTCATAAGCCATCTCACGCATTGCATTCATGCAGGCTGGCTAGGAGCCCCTATTCTCCAAAGAGAGCTAAAATAACATCCAGCAACCATTAAGAAATGCCATTCAGGTGCTGATGTACCACTGGGTAGCCATTCTCCTGCTGGTTAAGGATAGTTGTTACTGAGGCAAAGTTTGCAATGATGTAATAATTTACCAGAAGCCATTATTACTGACATGCTTTTTCTCAGCATTTTCTTCCCTTCCATCATTGTTAATTGCCAGACCCCACTGCATCAATAGAAACTTTCTTCTTTTCATCATTCATTCAGCAATGTCACTGCATCCCAATCTATCATCTTGGAAGGCTTTGCCCAGACAATTGATAATGGCTTCTAGCATCATTTTTAGAGCCTGATGGTTCCAGGAGCCATGAATGGGCCAGAGCTTGTTCTCTGGCATTGAAATACCATATTCATCGAGCCTTTTATTCATGACTATGGAAATAGGGACTAATAAGCCAGTAGGTCAATTATACTGGACCATTAAGCTGATACAATCCCTAATGTATTAATATCCTCAGCATTAGGGAGGGTTCCCCGAACAGAAGGCTATAAGCGGGGCATTACTTTCCTCTTGGTGGTCACAGTGGCAACCCCGACTCCTGCCGCAATGTGATTTTTTGTCGCTCCCTAGTGGCAGGAATAGAGGATTTTGAGTGAGCCCCGCGCTCCTCGGCGGCTAATTTGGTTGTTTCAGCAGAAAACCAGTCCCTCTGGACTACCTGCGTAGTCCTCCAGAAGTATAAGAGCACTGTGATACGCATGAAGCCCTACAAAGACTTCACCCTCCACAGCCTCCAAGGTCTCCCAAATGAGGATTTTGGTACCACAGCAGAATAGATGCTATTTGTCCCATTCTTCTCCTCCAAAGGACTGACTTGCCTACTCTGTGCCAGTGAAAGGCAAATTTTTCCACATATTTCTTTTACTGATTTTTCCAGTTTTCATAGGTGTAGAATATAGGCATGGAAAATTAAAGTCAAGCCTTTCTTGACAAGCCGGCAGAGCCAGGCAATACAAGGGAAACATGGAGAAACCTACACAATTTCCTGGGAGGTTGGACAAAGTTTGCATTTTTGACTAGGACCAGGTTGGCATAAAAATACCTCCATTTACTTATAAATCATTCCCTTTTAACTCTTAGCATACGATTAAATTGGAAGGATGCTTGCAAGTCAGAGTCTTTGCCTGTACAAAGAAGTCAATCTCTGTGGAAGTCACAGTGGAGTTAAGCCAGGTTATAGGGATAGGAGCCTCACCTTGTAACTATGAGTTCTTGATCAGCATCTGTAGTATTTGAATGTAGCTAAGCAAGTGACATGCAATGATTCTGTTCCCTCCTGGAGTCCTGCTGTGGTCCATCATTGCCTGGATTTCATATACTCCAATAGGAATACTTAAACCTGCAAAACATGAGCAGCAGTAGCATGCATTTACACCATTGCATAAAGTCCATTGCCCTACTGATGAGCACAGCCATGCTCTGTCTGGGGAGAGCCATAGCTCTCATGGCTGGCTCTTCAGGTATCTGTCATCAGGGAGACTTTGGTACTGCAATTGCTGCAAAATCCTTCCAGGAAGTTTCCAAAAGGCTCCTCACCTGCTCTGCAATGTTGCCTTCTTGTAGGAAAAGTCCCTGATGTGCTTTTGTCAGTGCAGAATAAATGAATTTTCCAAAGAGCAGATAAAATGGGAATGGCCCCATGAGCCCATGCATGTAAGACGTATTACAGATATGACTGTGCTCTCTGCTGAGCATCCGTTTCTCTGAGCTCTCGTTGCTTCCTGGGATTCTCATACCTGGCAAAGGCCTTTTTGAGCATCATGCACACTTTTGATGTCCAGGAAAGACTTCTGTACTTGCTGACCAAGAGGGCTTCAAGCCTTTTTGTTAGAACTGCAATTATCATTCAGGTCCTGTGCAGCATATAGACCTAGTGATCACATTACACAGACTAGTGACCACATTTCCGTTTCCAAAGTGATTTATGAATTTTACTTAATAGCTCTCCACAACATCCCTCTGAATGATGGCCATTATCCCAGTTCTGAGCTGTGGAGCAGAGGAAGATGACGTGTCATGGCCAAGGTCACGCTGGGTTACTGGTGGTCAGAGAAGGAGAACACATGGTCCCTGTGCTGAGCCCAGACCAATTCCATTTCTCTTTGTGATATGTTTTGTGCCCTCATTGCTGACACATGTTGCATAGTTAGGAGAACTGTGGTGCAAAGTACAGCTATTAAAAGCAAGCCAGTTTTGCTGCTATACATAACCTCCTTCCTATCCCACATAGTTTTGAAAGGTTAGCTTGAAATTATCAAAAGGTGCCACAATTTTAGATGCCTTGATGCTGTCTCTGGGCCTAGTCACATTAATATTCCTGAAGCATCATCTTATGTGGGATGTGAAAAGCCAACAAGGGCTCATTTCCCTTCCATCTAGTGTCCTTTTTTTCTGTCTGCTTTGAAGGGAGAGGGAAATAATTCTCTCTTGCTTTTCAGGGCAGTTGGTAATGTTACAAACTATATGGCTCCTTCAGGTTGCTTGTTTTCTTTCTGACATATTGGTACAGGGTTTATTCATGTCCACACTCTCAGCCTTTTTCTGCTTTTTCCTTTTCAGCCTTTCATGGGGGACAACTACTGTGACTCCATCAACAACCGAGCCTTCTGCAACTATGATGGTGGGGACTGCTGTGCCTCAACAGTCAAGACCAAAAAGGTAGGGTTGCCCTTCCTCTTTTCACTAGGAATTCCTTCCTGAGTGCTGCTTTGTGCTTGGAAAAGAATGATTTTTGCTAGGACAAACGAGGTCCAAGGTCTCAGAAGGACCTTCAGTCCAGGTATCAGCTCACCACAGGCACTGGATTCTTAGTTCATTTTGAAATCCTCTCTTGATATACATGTACATTTCTCATCATAACCCACCTTATACCTGCGCAAGGCAGTTTCTGAAATAGTCGGTGGCATTCGTTCATTCTTACTGTAAATAAACCTTAGCTTCTCTATAGACAAAGGCTGGCTCCCTCCAAAACCCTGGCACATATCCATCAGCAAAGCTACACCTACTGCTCAGGAGCCCTTCACACAGAAATACTAACAAGGGTATATTTGCCTGTCCTGATATCCACTCTCAATACTCAAAATAGAAACTAAAGGTTAGGAGTCATTAGGAAAGGAACAGAGAGCAAAATGAAAGCATCATTGTATGTCTGTACTTTGATCTCTATGTACCCACATGCACATGGCTCACTGCTGACCATCCCATCTCCTAAACGACAGAGTGGGACAGAGCAGCAGGGCCAAGTTGAGACGTGTAATATCTTCTGCACAGAGACCACATCGACCAGGACCTACTGCCCTTTCAGAGGAGACAGTGGGTCTGGTGAGTAGCAGAGATTTATAAAAATGCTATCTAGTGCAGGGAAGAAAATAAACCCCATCGTTTATTATCCCACAGCAATGTGGGGATGAACTAATACCTGGAAGCAGGATCTAAGCATATGAAAGGCATTTCTTATTTGCACAATGTGTATTTGAATGATGTGATGCATTGCCACTGAGGTACTAAGAATAAAAATATATTTGAAATCAAAAGAGAACAGGCATATTTGTGGAGGTTACCTTCTTCAGTGGCCATTAAAGCCTCTTATCTGGATGCAATTTCCGGCTCCCAAATACCTAAACCATTGACTGCTTGAGCCGGGGAAAGGATCCCTCCATATATCCTTTGCTTTTGTGCTTCTTTAACACCCATTTCTGGCTAGTGTTAGAGTCAGCGACTGAAGCAGTGGAACCTGTAGTCTGAATCAGTACAACACTGCATGTGTTTCTGACCAGGATAGATTTTAAACTTGTTTCCCAAAGAAAGGAAAGAAAATCCTATCTTCTGTCATGTGAGATTTTTACCTTGTCTTCAAGACTTGAGTGTAGAGCAGAGTGACAACCCAGCTATGTTAAGTGTCTGATATATATGGCTAACACTTCAAATCTTGAGGGAGCTTGGGTTCAGCAGACATCATTCATTTCACTCATCTGAGGAAGAAAGTCCTCCCTACCACAGCTGTGGGAATGAAGACCTCTCTGCATGGAACAGTCCTATCTAAGACAGCTTTGTCCAGAAGCTTCTTTTCCTTGGTTCCACCAAAGAGCTCTGTGGGCTATCTCTAGCCCATGTGGGAACACTGGGACAGGGAAGTGGACATGTCTTGCAAGCAGAATGATTTCATTTCTCCACTAGGGTAGAAGTAGTTTTCCTAAATGTGCCTTTTTGGACAAATTTCCCCTGTATTACTGTGTTTCTTTGGTGATCCAGATGCTGAGAGGGAAGCAGAAGCAGGTGAGCTTCTGTGCTCCTTAAGGATGGAGTAGGGCATGGTGACGCCACACAGGGCTCCCTGCTGAATCCACCACTGCAGAGACAAGCGAGGCAGCAAATTGTCTTCAAATTGTCTTCAGTGCCATCTCCAAGAAGAGATTCCCATCTCTGGCTGCTTTTTCACCTCCTTGGGAGGAGCAGCCCAGGGGCAAGCTCAGCTTGCTCACTGACCTCACAGGCCCACCAGCTAAGAGGGCAGAGCTGGAAGTGCCTGATAGCTCAGCATGTGTAAGTCTTCTCCTCCAACAGCCTGCCTGGGAAACTTTATCTCGCTGCCTCCAGGCTTGAGGATGAAAAACCCCAAGAAGTGCCAGAGGAATGGAAGTGAGGTGGCTGAGATGGGACCAACCCAAACCAGCCCCATCAAGAGAGGAGCTAAGGATACAGAGTATTGCCAGGGTGGGGATGGGACTGAAACACAAGGGATGTGAGTGCCAAACTGATGGGGGAAGGATAGGATTAAGGATTGGGGTAATTTATTGCTGGGCAGGGAATTGAGACAGAACAGGATCTGTACAGAGTTGCGAGCACTTACCAGCCAGGCGAGTCACTCTTGAAGTATCTGGCTGCTTCACTGCCACCCAGAAACCAAGTGACCACCCAAGAGGGGGAAAGCACTTGGTAGCCCACTTGGTTACTGGTTTCTGTGCTAAATGTGCCCAGTGCAAAGGGCAAGTGGTTCAGAGACAGGCAGCTTGTCACACATCTGATGGGTTTCCTCATAGAGGGGGAGGTTTTAGAGGTAAGTCTTAGGTCTTCTGCCACTGAGTTCACTGGGAGCTGTATCCCTGTGACCAGGGGAATGGGAGTGACCCTAGGTCATCCTTTAGAAACACCCATCCTAGAGATCACATGGGCTGAGGGCTGAACCACGGAGCCCACTGCTTCCTCTGCACGCAGTCAACTTCCCAAATCTCTCTCCCAAAGCACCCAACAACATCCCAGGAGCTGAACAAAGCACTGGGGAGGAGCAAAAAAATCACCTTCTCCTCAGACCTTCCATGCCAAAAACAAGTTGCTAAGTCCCAGTTTATTACATTTATAGGGTAAAGGGGGGAATAATAACCCAAGCGGGGTCAGAGCTGAAGAGGCAGCACCTCTCTTGCCTGCAAAGCGGCCGCCGCCACCTGCGGCAGCAGCCCTGGGGCTCCACTCTGCGAGTGATTTTCCTGTCTGAGGCCTTTGACTGAGACCAGATTTCAGGCCAGGCTGTTCAAATACAGCCCTCCCTTTGAAGAGGTTTATGAGTGGAGTGTTACAGGAGATATTCCAAAGGGAAAAACAATGAAAGGTGAGAGAAAAGGGAGCTGAATAAAAATACTCCGCATACCAAATCCTTCCAGCACAGTTTGCCACCTACTTAAAAGGCACAGTTTTAAAATACACATTGGGTGTAAAAGCCAAAAACCTGGAGGAGACGTAGGGAGGGGCAAATCCAGCTCTCTTAATTCCAATACCAGATGAGGATGTATTTTCATTCTGTTGTAGAAAGAGCGAGACACATGAAAGAGCCTGCTTTGCTCCTTTCCTTTCAGGGTTACATACTATGTGGCAGATGTGTCAGTCTTTAAAAGCCCCTGCAAGCTTACCCATAAATGTCTAACATTTATGCAACACCTGTTTTTCTCCCAAAATGTCACAGGACGTTTTACAAGCTTGAGATTTATCATCTTTTCACCGTTGCAGCCATTGCTGAGGTGACACATGGTTCACATTTAAACAGAACATAGCAACTCCGCACATTATTTTAGGAAAGGGCTGAAGATTAACATTGCATCATGTGAAGATTCAGGAGTTAACAGTCAAGCAAAAGCTGGTTGCAGATCTTTAATGTCCGCGAACTGTCAAGACTGAGTTTCACTGCAATCCCACCCTCCCAAACGCACTCTCAGCTGCACACAATGCTGTGAACCCGGCTGCGTGAAAGTAAAATTACTCCTCAACCCATATTCACTTTCATGCTGAGCCTTCTTATTTCATGTGAGATTTTGCACACTCCTGTTTTGTTGCCCTCAAAATGCACCAGGGACTTCCATGAGGCAGGCACTTAGGCCATGTTTTCCCTTTGCATTTCAGCATTAGTAGCAAATGACCTTGTGCATTTCTTCAGTGAGAGGGGAACAGCGCGATGTGACTTATCTGACCAACCGCCGACTAATCAGCACTGCTGCTTAGATAGGGAATAATGAGTATTTGCCCTGTGCTATTCACAGTCGGGCTAGGGAGCTTAAAAGAAATCATTAAAGCTCTCTCTCGAATGCTACAAATGGCAGCGAATAAATTCACTTATATTCTGGGCATAAATTTGAGGCAACCACAGTCAGCAAGTGGGAAAAAGAGACATTCATCAGCATAATTATTTGTTTGGTGCTAATTGATCAGCATCCCCCTGCAGCGGGAAGGAAGCCAGGGCTGGCCCAGGGACAAGTGCCACCCAAGGAAGCAGGGACACAGGTTCTCTAGTGCTTCATGGGGCAGGTGGGGAGCATGGAGCCAGTGCTTGGGTTTGCAGTTGGGGCAGGGGATGGGGCTGTGCTGTTCACAGCTTGCCATGTGTATGACCCAGGAGCAGCTTTGAGGAACAGGAAGGCCATTGCTGGCCAGCCTCCGAGGGAGAGAAAGCTTCTGTTGTGTATCTGGAGGGGATAAAGTCTTCCGTGAAGGACAAAGCAAAATCCCATCTCCTTTTAATCTTCCTACCCTCCTGACCCAGCACAGGTTGCCAGCTCCCTTCTGCCTGGCTGCTCTAGGAAGCTTCTTCTTGCTTTGTATCCTGCCACAGATAAAAGAAGATGCTGTTTTTAAAAACATTAAATACGTGACACTGCTGAAGTGGGAAAAATAAATAACTTGGGCATAACAGGCTCTCCCTGGGCTGGTGGCTGCCTGTGCATTGCTCCTGGGGTGTGTGATTGCAGGGAGAGAGGCTATGGCTGTTTGTTTCTGATTCATCTCAGGAAACCTCTCCAGTCACTGTTCTCCTTCACTTCTCTTCCCCTTCCCTTTTACAAGTTTTCCCTGGACAAAACTGTTTAGAAAAGCCTTGCAGAAATGGAGATGTCTCTCTTTAGGCCCTGCTCATGTACGTTGTTCCAGGCTTTAAGCAAATAGATTTGCTTAAAATCTGCTTCCTGCAGATTTAAAAACAAGAATTTTGCTGGTTTAAAATCCTCCCCAGCTTAGGTCATTTGAAAAGGTGAACTTTCATCTGTCCTTCCTCTCTGCCTTCCCTTTTTGTCACAGGAGGAGGGAAACCTACAGCTCCCATGAGAAAAACCTGTCTCAGTCAGTTATCACCCAAGTTTTCCCTCAACTGCTTTGCCCCATAGCACTTAGAAAAGAGAAAGAAAAATCATCATCCCTTCAGCCTCTTGACATTTCTGTCCAACACCTTGGAGAGGAAAACCAGCAAGTGCCTCAGCGGAAAACAAATGAGGACTTGCAGTAGATAGAGGACCGTGTGGGATTCATCCTAAGCTCTGCTTATCTAAAAGATAGGCAAGTTATCAAAACCTCTTCAGAGACTTTATGGCTGAGAATTCAAGACCTAAAGAAAGGAGCTTTGAACTAAGGGGCTGCTGCTGGCTCCAGCAGGGATTTCCCAAGACTGTCCCTGTCTCCTGAGAAAGGGGGTCTGCTACACTCCTATTCCAAGAACAGAAATAAGCACTTCTTGGTATTTTAGAGATACAAGCACCTTTTCCCAGGTCTCTGACAGCAACACAGACTTGTCTTGGGGAATCTCAGATCTTGCTCCAAAGATGGTTTTGAAGCAGTTGGTGCAATTAGCAGCCTAAATGACCACCTTGGCTGAAGAAATTCTGCTTATCCAGAAGAATTGATGGTCCTGCCACGATGCTGCTCCCAGCAACTTGAGTGTCCCCAGCTGGGTGTGTTTGTCAGCTCTATAATTAGCTGATGAGATACAATGAATGGTGGGTGAGCAACAGAGGAAGGAAGGATGCAATGTGGGGTGTTGCTTCATGCCTCTGGAAGCACTGCTGCATGCTCCAAGCACAGTGGGTAACCCAGGCCTGTGGGTGAACTCAATTCCCCATGGGCTGCTGGTCGCAGCCTCAGTGGCTCGCTGTTTGCCATGTGAGGAGTGTTTTCAGTCATGGTTGGTTGGGATGAGAGCTTATTTTGGGGCTCAGAACTATTGGTTTCATAATCGTTCAGGGAGACTTTCCAGGCGGTGATAAATTAAAAGCAGTGATGGCAGTAGCACATGTTGCCTATCCTGCGAGAACGTTCTTAGCTTCAAAGGACATGGGGCTTCCTGCAACATACAGCATTCCCAGGGGATGTGCTAGTAGAGGGTGTTTGCTTTGCTATCCACCCTCACTTCATTAACAAGTGTTACAAGAACCAGCGAACAAACCTTCCGTGCTCCACCACCAGTTATTTGGCCTCTGGGTGGTCTGGCTCCTATTAAATCTTTGATGATTATTTAGACTAATTACATTCATGTTTGCACAATCAGTAGCACGAGGGTAGGAAGTGCAGCTGATTGCTGAGCAACTGAGCTCCATGTGGTTTGGCACCCGGGCTCCCTCACTGCGGGCAGGCAGGGACGCGGGGATCCATGCGGGCAGGGCTTTCCTGGGAATCCCTGCTGGCTTTGGGCCATCCTGCTTCCACCAGTTCTGGTGAGGCTGCTCCCAATTCACAGCCGATAGAGATGGAGGAGGATCTGTTGGGTTCAGCTGAGCTATGTCATGTTCCATCACGTTTGCTGGCTTCAATGGGTGGGAACCTGGTTTATGGTGGGACAGTGAATTAAAGTTCAAGCCTTCAAGACTGTGCTGCACAGAGAGGAGAGCTTCATCTTCCCCTTTCCCAGGCCCTCCGGAGCAGTGCCCTAGGTGTGAACCTGCATACCAGCACCGAGTTAAAAGGGGGCTCACTCTTGTTCCGTTATCTCCAAACAGCCCTGGTGACCTCAGTGCCGAAAACCACCAAGAAGACCCTCACAAGATGCATTTTTGTCCCACAAGGGCCTTGTCAGGAAACAGAACACTCCCAGTGTTTGAGCAGGGAGGGTTTTGGGAGGCGCGGGGCTGCGGCACTCGGCGCAGCCTGCCACACTTATCTCTGCACTCCGCGCTCGCCCGCAGCGCCTCTGTCTGCAGCGGGGCCTTCAGGTTCCCTGTTAGGCTTGTCTGGGACATTTCGCAAACACTTCAGGCCTGAAATCTAACAACAGGCTGTTTCCCAACACTTCGCAGCCCTCCTCCCCTGCTTCCCCCTCGCCTCCAACCCACCCTGGGACTGATTCTGCCTACCCTGGTGTTGCTGTGATGGGGTCAGCTCAATACAAGCCGCTGTGAAGGATGAGCTCCTACCCTTTGCAGGATTGTTTTCCATCCCTCTCTGTACCTGTCTGGGATTTCTCCTGTTGACATTCCCACCAGTTCCCTGTAGACTGGCCTTTCTCAGCTGGGATCTGCCTTGGGATGTCACCAGCCTCTTCAGATAGGTGCCATGTACCAAGGATTTGTGGCTTCTCACTCATTTCATGACCTGGATCCTAGTTCTGCACTGGTCTGTTGTATCATTGTCTTTGTTCCCATAGTTGAGAGCATGGCATCAAGGACAAATGCAGCCCTGTTTCCAAGAGAGAGCTCGGGTTTTATCCAAGGAAAGAATGCCTAGCGGTCCCATTCCTTTGCGGGGAGTGGAATTGCGGGTTCATATGCTGCACAGCATGGGTAGTGTGTTGGTCAAGGTGGAGGTGTCTCAGATCCCCCATGCATCACACTCTGGTGTCTGTGTTAGACCTGCCTAGGCCACAACCCTATACCTGCTGCTATTGCTCCTTCAGGCTCCATCACATTCCTGCAGTGGCAGACATGACTTAGGTTGTGTCTGTTGAAGATAGATGGGTCTATGGTTTAGGTGGCCCACATCACCCTGAGTGCTGTTGATCCACAGCTCTGTTCTGGATCATACACGGGAGATGTGCGTGAGTGTGTGTGTATGTGTGTGTACACATTGCATGTAGGTATGTGGAGCTGTGTTCTCCAGTTTTGCCTTTGCAACCTATTTTAGTTAGTCTGAGGAGGCAATATCCTGCATTACTTCACCAATGACCAAGCCAGGCTCTAAGTTTAATTTTTAGCCTTTTCTCCCTGCTCTCCTAAATAGTAGCCAGGTTTTCTATGAGGAGAGATAGATATAGGTGAAATACAGGAAGGAAGGAAAGACAATTCTTTAATACTGGCTTTCCAATGGGTATCTCTGGAAATATCAGTACAGGTCATATATTCTCTTAATGAGTTGGGCTTTCACAGACCTATTTAAAAAGAAAAGAAGCACTTCATCTTGGAGTATGTAGATCTGGGCTCCGCACCTAAATGGGCTATCATTCAGATAAAGGTTCAGCATTTATTATTCCTAGCACATCCAGCAGCTTTATTCATGGCTCTGTACTCCAGAGGGCTATCACTGTGTGAGCCCAAGGCAAGAGACACTCCTTCTAAGGGGTTTTACGGTTTCTCTCAATTGGGTACTTGTGGTAGTCCTGGTGGATGCTGTGTGTGGCTTATATGCCCTAAATACCTGTGGAAATAGGGTCCCTGGGGAACTCAAATGTGTATTGTGGATGTTGTTTAAAGTGGAAACTCTGTATTACTGCTAAGTGTTTGGAGAATTTTCTCTTGTTTAATATGACCGTGGATGTGCTCATTACCCATAGAAATCTCTGCCTTTTCACATAATAGGAAACTGATCTCTGGAGCTCACTGCCATAAGACAAAACAATTCATCTATCTGGACAATAGCACTGTAAAAATCAGATTGCATAAAAAAGCTCTGTAAGGGACATAAAGTGAATAAGGCTAATCTGATCAGGAAGGAACCCTCTTACATTGGGGCAACCCACTGCTGTGAGCTGCTGCTGAGCCATGAAACTGTCTGTGCTCATCTGCCCCAGAGAGAAAGCTTCTGCTCTTCTGTCCATGCCACTATTAGGAGACCGGAGGGTTTCTAGAGGACACCACACAGCAAGGCATTTCTTCTCCAGTGGCTCCTTCTCACCAGAAATTGGCTGTAATATAGTGGCAATGTTGTTGTGTTTTATGCACACCTTTTGTTCTGATTGCTCCAGAGTTGAGCATGCACTTTTCAGTGACCTGTAAGAAATCAAAAGGGGGAAATGGGGGACTTGCAAGGAGAAATGGGAGGACAGAGGATGAAGAAGGTAGATCAAGGCAACACCAAGCTCCTGCCAGTTTGGGTTTCTAAGGCCACTTTTTCAGCACAGCCCACAGGGTAGTTTTGGGGAGTGTGAGCTCATAGTTTGGAGACATAGCTTTCCCTCTGGGCTCCAATGCTCCCAGGAGCGAAATGCCCCAGCATTTCTGGGATCTCTGTGCCTGCAACACTTTTCACTGCCCCACTTGTGCATGGACAGCAGCAAAGTGCAGTAGGAAGTGATGGCTAATTTCAGCCACCACTGAGATGCCTGAGCTGGGTATGTGGCTGTCCGGTGCTCAATGCAAGATCCACCTTCCCTGTGAGCCTGTCTCTGCTTTGAATACCTTTGTTAGGCTGTTGCAGACAAACACAGTGAATCCAAAGCAGGGAGCAGAAAAACCTTGATCCAGACAAATGAAAGAAGCAGGTTCCCAACTCTCTCCTCCAACCAGTAACTCTGTTGTACAAAAAGGAGGATTTTTAAAGTCAAAATCCATGCCAAATACAGATTGAACTGAATGATTTAGGATAAAAAATAAAAACAGGGGAAAACTCCAGACTTATTTAAATGGTTTTGTTTGAGCATTTTCTAACAAAATAAGTTTTTATTTCAAGAGATAATTTTTGCTCTGAAATAATCTTTTTTATTTGTAGTATTTATTTGGAGAGAAAGGTCGAACCTGAACTGCAGCAGAGATTCAAAATCAAAATGTTTCCTTCTACACTGAGCAGAAAAAGTCAATGTTTTCTTCATGTGCCTTTTCTTTTTTCAATATTTTAATTCAGTCATTAAACAATCTCTCCTCAACCTCTTCACCAAGCCCCATTGTTTGCAGACTTCTCTGTTTTCCTATCTAAGAATATTCATAACACTGTGATATGAGACAGTCTTGCTCTGGCTGGCTGCTGTGGGATGAAGTGACCCTTAAGCTCCTATTGTTTTCTGCAGTTTATAAACTTCTTCAGTTTCTAATTATTTCAATTCATTTGTTTTTAACATTTTGGACTATCTCTTCTCTTTGCAATCTCCGCATTTGCACAATTGCAGATTCAAATCGTACACTGGTTGGTTATTTAGCACACAAGTCATCAAGGCCATGGCTTGAATCAGAGTCATCACCCTGTTCTACCTGGTCTTCTGGGAATGAAGTCAAAAGCAAGGGGGGGAGGCTCTCTAAACCCTGATTTGGTGATGAGCCTTGGCTATCTAATGTCTCTGTCAGCATGTCCATGCCTTAGGCTCCCCAGTTGTGAAATAAAGATCCACACCCCTCCATCCCGTTCCTGTGTGCATCAGGAGAAAGGCACACTGGAGGTGGACATGCAGGGACATGTATAGAAGGTCTAGGTGGAAATGACAGCTCTGTGCTCACACACAGTGCTAGTTCCACATTCCTAGATGTGCTGGCGATGATACGTAGGTAAAAGGCAGACTCAGGATTCATAGCCTGGAGAAAAGTGTTTATGAAAGAGAGAGCAAACATGCAGCAGTACAGCCAAGGGCAGCAGAAGGAGCGTGCGTGCAGTCCTTGCTGGGAACGTTGGAACAGGTTGTGGCACTGCCTTGGAAGGGGTTTAAAGGAGAGGAATGAGGTCACTGCTCAGTCTGTGCAGATGGGAGAAGTTCTTGGGAATTCACTTCAGGGCAAGCGAGGCACCGTTCCACTGCCACCCCCCTTTCCTTATGTAAAGGCTGTGATGCGATAAGCCAAAATCAACACCAGTAGCCAGACTCTGCAGGCTGTTGTTTCAGCTCCTTCCCACTCCAGGGAGATTGTGGACAGATGACAACTCATGCATGCAAGACTCTTACTTCCATTACTTTGCCATCCCTCGGTGCCTGTTAGCTGCATCTCTTGACCTTAAAACATGACAGGTATTTAGAGAAGTCTCTGCTGGACTGCAGCTTTGCTGACGTGCCATGTAGTGTATGGTTCAGTTCCTGAGGAATTGGAACCAAGAACATTCATACTTCAATGCATACATAGATTGGCACTCAAGCAGCATCCCAAGCAGTAGGGTAAAATGCTACCCTACAGCAGGGAGATTATGGCTTAGGTTCACCAAAACCCCCAAGCTGGGCAGAAGTACCTGAGGAGGCTGGCATTGGGACCTGCTATAGTGTTTGGTGAGCATTCGAGTTGGCCACATGAGATGAAGGGTTTGTAACTTTGCAGTCATTCAGTGTTTGTAGCCTTTGGGGTAAAGATAATTTTTCAAAGGAGGCTGGAGGTGTTATGGAATCCAAGCATTGTGGTAAGTACTCAAAAAGCCCTTGAATTGCCTGAAAAGCACATGCTCCCAGCCAGTTACATTCATGTGCTTAAGAAGAACTGTTAGGTGAGTAACTACTGACCAGTAACTGCATGAGTGAGTTGAACAGCTTCTTCTTTACGCTTCTTGCAGCTTTTTTATGGACAGGTAGCTCAACTGAGGCCTCAGTGCACCACCACCTCAGCACTAAAATCACTGTAGAAATAATGTAGCTGAAGGCTGAATCTGATCTCTGAAGATACCACTCCAGAGGTCTCATTTGGTTTCCAGGGTGCTGCAGTTGCAATTCCCTCCTTCATGTCTGTCTTTGGTTTCTTTCCCCAGGTTACTCCCTTCCCTATGTCTTGTGACCTACAAGGAGAATGTGCTTGCCGGGACCCCAACGCCCAAGAGCACAATCAGAAAGACCTCCGTGGCTTCAGTCTTGGGTAATGCCAAGTGACGTGGAAAGGAGGACCACACTGCTCAAGGCAGGCTAGGAGAGACACCACATCCCTTTTGGTATCGTTTTTAACATTTAGCTGCTCAACTGGATGGCATTTCTGCACCAGGGACCCTTAGAATTCAACCAGTCTGCCTTTAATTTTTGTCCAAGGAGAACTCAAAAGTAGGGGTTTATGTATTAACTATATCTTAAATAGTGATGACGAGAAACAAACAACCAAGAGTCAAGTTGAGAAGACTTCATGTATCAAAACAGCATGTTATGCCCACCTAATTTGAACAGTTCATATTTAGATTCAAGGTGAGAAACAAGCTATTTATGTACACATATTTATAGTAATAAGTAGAGAAAGAGAGAAAGAGTGAGAGATGATGATCAACGCAAAAACACTTTCCCCTCCCCAGCACTCACAACTCAGACCGTTCATGGAAGAGGCTGTGCTCTTGGAGGACTCCAAGCTAAGCCTTTTCTGATGCTGAATGCCAAGGTATCGCATGCTCGGGGCACTGAGATTGGGGTGGGACCTCCACAGAGCTGTGCCTCTTGGCAAGTGACTTGCCAGATGCCCAGCCAGCTCTAGACGTGGGATGCTCCTCACAGGAATGCTACTTCCAGCCAGGGAGCTCAGCAGACTGCAGTGGCCTTTCTGTACAGCTCCTCCTTCTCCCCCTGCCCTCAAAAAGCCAACAAAAAGTCCCCTTGTAGCCTGCAGGGCTGCTGGGATGTTTCTGTGTGGAGATGGGCAAGTGGTCCCATGGTGGAGACAGGGAGTGGGGAGTCTAAGGACTGGCATTGAGGAAGGTAGATGATTGCTTCTGAGGAGCAGAGGGTAACTCGCGCCCGCACTTGTCATTTGAGCATGTCTGCTGCTGCTACTCCTGCTGCTATGTCCCATACAACTAGTTTCCTTACTGTGTCAGGACAGGGTGAAATACAACCCCATGCAACCAAACAGTCTGCCTTAAAGCTTACCTACAACCTGCCTTTCAAACCCTCTGGTCTCTTCCTCAGCATTGGGGCAAGAAAACAGGACACCAGCCAGCCAAAGGAATCTGCTTTCTGGTCTCCATCCAGCCAAGTGGTTCTCTAGACCTCCTCCACCTCCTTCTTGTGGTGGTCTATATCTAACAACCGCTTCATGCTCCTGTTTTCTCAGGAGAGGGGAAGATCAGGAAGAGACAGTATTAGAATTTTGGCTGTATTTGTCAGTATTAAGCTGCCAGGCCGGTGGGTTGGACACTTTTGATAGACCAGGAGTTTAGCTGCTTGTAATCTTCCAGAAGGAAAGGGCATTAGCTGCAGCAGACCTCACCCTTCCCTATCGTATAGCTTCATCCATGTTGTTCCAGACCCTTGGCTTATTTCATTATAGGGTACATTATGCTGAGTCACTGAGATGCCCAGTGCATCCGGTGCTGCCGCTGCTGCTACAAACCATCCCATGGGAATCCCACAGATCTTTCCAGTGTGGCTTTGGCTTGTTTTCTGCTGCTTCAGACTCCTGCTAGGAAGGAAACACATCCAAATGAATCTCTTTCTATTCCTTGGGTCTTGTAAGACTAGTACAATCATAGAATCATAGAATGGTTAGGGCTGAAAAGGACCTTAAAGATCATCTAGTTCAAACTGCATCTACTGGGTAAACAGGTTGGAAAGATTTGTTCCTACTCCTGTTTGGTTGAACATTTAGACACTGGAGCAAGGCAGAAAGGGAAGGGAAGGGGTCATGGAGGTGGATGCAAAAATGTGTAGGAGAACTAGATATGGAAAACTGACAGAGTTATAGGTGCAGGGAGCCAGGCTCTTGTCACCCAATATTGGGGTTGTTTTCATCTGAATAAACCAGAGATGAATCTCAAGGACTAAAATGTAGAGGCCTGGAGAGGTGATTGTCATAAGAAGGTAGGGAGCTCTGTTGTGAAACTCCTAGTTATTCCTGGAGAAGGTCTGGCCATGGGAGCTTGCGGATGGCTCTGCACCATGGTGCAGGGGTGTACAGGAAAGGGAAGTGTGGTGGAATCAGAGCTCCTTCACAGAATTAGGCTGAACGTCTGCCAGTGTGGAGATCAGTGACAAAAGCTGGGCCTGGGCAAAATGTCCACTTTTGCCCCTTGCCATCCTGTTAATAATGGAAGATAATTGTGAAGAAGTTGCTTCCTTCTGGTCCTTTCTACCTCCTGTTTCACGTTGGCAGCTTGTGCATGTGCCATCCATCAGAAGAGCTCACAACCTTTCAGACTACCAATGCATCAGGTCCTCAATGAGGCATCTTGACGTGATCTCTCCCCTCCACCCCACCTGGGTTTTACCCTAGCGGGGACCCCCAGTTCAGGTCCCGTGTGCATCCTGATGGCAGCTCGGTTTCCAAAATCCCTTTCTCAGTGATGCAGCTCAGTATGGAGGAGATTTTCCATGTGCTTATCCGACCTACGACGTTGCCCACAAGAGACAGGTCTGTATAAGTGTTATTGCCACTTGCTGCTGTGGGCTCCCGGGAGCTCAGGGCCTGATGAGCTCCTCTACCCAGCCAGGGCCAGCCCCTGCTCGCTGAGTTGGAGTCCTTCAAGCTCAAGGGAGATGGTGGCTTCTTGACAGCAGTCTCACACCTCAGCTTCACTCTTGCAGTCCAGGGGTGACCCAACTCCCTTCCCCATGGGCTTTCCATGCTGCTATTTGATTTTTATTTTCCAACTGCTATGTTGGCACTGTCCATCTCCTCCAGTGGGAGCAGAAGTTCTGCTCTGAGTCATGTTAAACCCAGTAATCCAATGGCATTTTTTTTCTTTGGGAAAAGATCACACTGGGGCAAAGCTCTGCCCTCTGCATTTCAGGTGCTGTACTGTCATCCAGGGGGATGTGGAGAGGGGAGCCATGGGGCATGGACTCAGCTCTTGTTCCCTGTGTTCCCATGATGGGACAAGGCCAGCTGGATGGTCTTGAAGCACCTACCACTGTAAGGGCCTTGAATGCCCAGTGGAGTCTATAGGAAAGACCCTCCATGACTATGAGGGCAATTGGGTGGGGGGTGAGAGTGACATTTCCCACCATGTCCACCCACTGACCCAGTGGTGTAGGTCAACATGAAACAAGAATTTGGGAGGATCAGCAGAGGGTGCTCATGCTGATGACATTAAGCTGCTCATGAAGTCCAGGTCACATTAGTGCCAAGATCTTCTCTATCACAGATAGCGAGCCAAGGCTGCACCCTACCTGGGGCCACCCGCCAGCATCCTGGCTATTGGGGTTGTCCATGGCCAGTGGGAGGGAAAGCTGGAGCAGAAAGTGGACAATGGTGCATGGTGGGGTGGGAAACTCCTATCAGCTGCTACCCCAATCCCTCCCCACCCTCTCGCAGACAGGCTGAGCTGGTGTCCTCCTGCTTTTCTTGCATCTTTCGCTGTCCCCACCCCAGGCTGAGAAAGGAGGATGGCACCAGAGGACTCTTGGAGTCGGGTTCCAGCTACCTCCCTTCCGGTTTCGGTTTCACTTGGTTGTAACTGTCGGTTTGTTCTAGGTTTTACCTGTGTTTAAGAAAAAATAACAAAAACAAACAAACAAAAAAAAAAAAAAAAAACAAAAAAAAAAAAAGGGGGAAAAAA
>JAOEHY010002811.1:8637-23856 GCA_025447955.1 Psilopsiagon aurifrons | reverse complement strand
GTTCCGTAGCCCCATCATAGAAGGCCACCAAATTGGTCAGGCAGGATTTCCCCTTAGTGAAGCCATGCTGGCTGTCACCAAGCACCTTGTTGTTCTTCATGTGCCTCAGCATGCCTTCCTGGAGAATCTGCTCCAAGATTTTGCCAGGCACAGAGGTGTTGTTGACTGGTCTGTAGTTCCCCAGCTCATCCATCTTCCCCTTCTTGAAAATGGGGGTTATATTTCCCTTTTTCCAGTCTTTGGGAACTTCACCTGACTGCCATGATATTTTCCAATATGATGTACGTTTTACAATTACATTCTCCACGTCCTGAGAGGATAAAATTTACTAAAAACTCATTGTGAATTGTGGGAACACAATCAACATGGTCAAGGAACTCACAGAGATAGGTCAGATTACAGAAAAAAGGTATCAAGATGCTTTTAACTGCATACAACAGGTGCAGAAATGCAACTGTGCTCTTGATTCTTTAATTTATTTCACAGTCATGTAAAAAAAGATAAATGAAAAAAGTAAATGAAAAAAAATATTCTTCAGGCTCAGGAGCATTTAAACATTAATGTTTCTTGGCATAATGGAACTGTAATCTTGTTAAATTGATCCTAGTCATGCATATTTTACCGATCGTGTAAAATTTTTGTGAATCAAGTCCTTACAGAGCAAATTTAATTCACATATTTCAAAGTTACTGAAAACCTGTTTCCTAATAGAAGCTCTTATTATTAAAATTACTTTTCTCAGCATAACTAGGGCCCATGGGAGAATAAAATAATTTGTTTTATAAAGGGAAGTTCTGCTATAGTTTCTCCAAAAAATCTTCAGAAAGAAGAGCTGTACAGAAAATCATCTAGTTTAGCAAATAACCTAATGGGTTTAGCATGCTATATATGGAAAAAGTTTCAAGAGGTAATTGATTTGTTCTAGTAGAGCTCTAGAAGAAGTTCCATTTGATCAAGCAATATTTATAGAAAACAACATTGAGAGAAATTGGTTTTAAGGCAAGAATGATTACATATTATGTAGCACCTTGTGAACTTCCATCCCATTATGAACTGTCTGAAAATCGTTGTTTGCATAGATTAAACCTCAGATAAATGAAACTGTGCTTGAATAACTTAAAAACTACTTTAAAGAGTTGCTTGTTCATGCTAGACCTTCACTATAGTCCCCCAGAAAAGAGATAAAGTTTTCTTAACTGGATTATTTAATAGGCAGGGGTTAACTTAACTGGGTTAATCAAAACATTTGCAGTCCTAAAGTCAAGAATACATTGTGAACAAAATAGGGCAATAAGGACACAGTATACAATACTATTGAGACTCCAGCCTTATGACCAGACGTGACTCCAGCAAAATAATATCTATTACAGGTAAATCCAGAATTGCAAAAAAGTGGATTAATTTAGGTAGTTCAAGATACAGCTTCTCACGTAAATTACATCAGGTTTGGATAACAGAGAGGCTGTAATTTAGATCAGCAGAACCCTTACATTTCTTAATCAATAATGTGCTTTCCTCCATGATAGCTTTCTTTAACAAAAGGTTAGCTTTGTTTCTCAGTAACTCAGATCTATGGTAATGTAGTCTCCACAGAGAAAAGATCAATTTCACCTCCGCAAAGGAAGATCTGTAAAACAATGAATAGAGTAGCATTATTAAATTATGTATTTCAAGTATCAGAAAGTAAAACCTTTTGAGTCATACACAACAATCTGGCCGAGTTTTGTCAGTCTGAATCTGGCCCATTGCTTTTGTCTAACACCCTAAGCATATTTGGCTCTATAACTTACACTTCCGAGTTTACAGCCTAGCAGGGCAGAAAAACAGTTTGATAACTAATTAATATTTGGATAGCATTTGTTCATTCCAAATGATTTGGTTGTGTGCAACAATTTAAAATTAATATTTGGTGTAATAGCTCAATTGTCTGAATTGGCCTTAAACCACAAACTTTTTTTTTTTTTGGTAATTTTTTCAGCACAACAGTGAGTGTGCACATAGTTTTCCTCACACAAGTCTTTAAAAAAGGATGAGAACTATGTAAGGAGCTTTGCAAAGCAGGAAGAAGACAGAAAGATGGGAAGATAATACAGAATAAACCGGAAACCAGCTTTTCTTTTTAATGAAATCATTCATAATAATACATAAGACAACAGAGAATATGTCCTTCCTGCTTTCTCAGATTGGCAGCCCATTTGGAAGCGGCTCTTTGATAACATCCTGCTAATGCTGTCTTCTGATAGCGATTTTGTGTAGGAGACATGAAAAAAATCTTAATATCTCAAACTGTGTTCTACAATATTGTAGCAAAATAAGATTCAGAAAAAAACTCATGAAAATGTCTCGAGGAATAGATTTACTCCATGATATTTGGTCTTCTTCCCTGAAGCATGAGAGATGTGTAAGCATGCTGTATGCATGCAACTCCAAATTACTTTTCTGACTGGTGCTGCCATACTGCCTTATTTACATATTAAAAAAAAAAAAAAAAAAAAAAAGTGTCCATTCAAATGTACTCATGAATTTAATTAAACTGACCTTAAAATGCAGACTAGCCTTCCATCCTACATTCCAACCATAATCCAGATTGTTTTCTGTGCTCTTCTGACTTACATGATGATTTCCACAGGATTCAGTAGTGAAAACACGTTCATACTTGTAAACGACTTTCAGATTCCATTTTGGTGACTTTAAAATAAGCTGTATCTACCTCTGTATGACACTGCCAATTGCTCATAATAGCACTGGTGATCCACAGGCAATCTAGTGAGTTAAACTAATTAACAAATCTATTTTCTCCATAAAGTCTTCATTTGGATACTAAGTCATTTTAGATACCCGATTGCTCTCTCTTAGTCATGTCAATATTCTCAGGCAAAGCAGGTAAGGTTTTCACCACAGTAAGAGGAAATTTGACCAGATATTTAACGGTCATTTAAAACTTTGATGTGATTATTTGCTTCACCCTATACACTTTTACAAATTAATTGTGTTAGCCTCTTTATTACATCTACTTCCCACTTAGGCTGTGAAATAAAATTGTTTCAAATCAATATGGGACTTAGTGTGTCAAACTGATCAGTGATCTGTTACTATGATTTTATATTCCAGCACTGTGAGCTCAATATTTTCCAGTACACTGTATGCATTATTTTACAGCAAAGCTTCAGTGGCTTTTCCACTACTGAAAGCCTTTTGAGAGTTCATTCTCTCTTGACTGGATGACAGGATATCAGTAGGGGATGAGTAAAAACCAACAATAACAAAAAAACCCTTTCCCTCTAGGAGACTCAAACTCAGCTGGAATGCTGACTTCTTGTTGAATGGAAAGAAATTTTTAATTATGTACAAAGAACAGCTGAATAAAGGAGAAAATGTTAATAATTAACGACTGACTTCACCCTACAACAGCAAGAACTACTCCTGATTATTTTTAACAGAAAACAAATATAATAAAATTTCAGAGTATGAGAAAGCAACTACTTTTTCAGGTACCCTTTTCTGTTTCCTGGAATAAAACAGCCCAATGTGAGTGTGTCACTTAAATATTTGTAAAGGAAAGAAAATCCTCTGAGTCTCCTTATGTATATTCTGATTAGCTCATGGAAATATCAGAGCCTTCACACACATAACTGGTGTGTGAAAGTCTTCAGCAGTGAAAAGACGAGGCAGAAAGAAAGCCTAGATAGTCCGCCTTCTCTGTAATCATATCTTTGTAATCAAATGATACTATCCTGATTTAGAGAAACTGAAGAGCTAAGTCCAGAATAGAAGCTGATGAAGAAACAGGACAACAACTGTTAGAACTGAAGGAAGACTGTAATAGTAAATAGTTTGCAGTGTGCAATGAATTGCCCAAACTGAAGGATACAAAACGTTGACAAAGGCAAGAAATTCTGAACTGTAGTATGAGCTGCCACAATGACAGTGAATGTCATTTCTAGGAGGATTAGTTCTTCAAGATAAATGAAACCAGGTAGACCAGTAGCTTTCCTTCAAAAATCTCAAACCCAACCATCTAGAAAACCCTCTTTAAAGAGAATAAGGCAAGCTTTGTACAAAACCATGGTGGGAACTTGAATTCCACACTGATTCTCAAGATACTGAGTGAGATTAATTCCATCCTACAGGATTCATTTTTAATCTGAGTCCAGTATGTCCATGTCCTTGTACTGGGGAGCCCAAAATTGCATTCAGTACTCTAGATGCTTTCTTAGAAATGCCAAATTCATGAAGAGAATCACTTCCATGAACATGCAGACTGATGCACCCAGGAGGCTGCTGCCTATATTTGGCACAGATGTGCACTGCTGACTCTTGGTCCTCTTGCTGTTTACCAGAGCCCTTGATTCCTTCTCTGCAGAGCTTCTTCCAGCTGCCAGTTCCCAGTTGTTGGGACCTGCGGTTTTTCTATTCTAGAGGTTCAAGTCTGCATTTGCTTTTTATGTACTTCGTGAACTTATTTGAGTTTCTTATAAATCCCTGAGTTAAATTATATTCAACACAAAATGAAATGAATTTTTCATAGAATAAAACATAAAAAATAAAAAGCAACAAAAAGATATTTTCCTTCAGTTGGTTCTTGGAAGCATTGTAAACTTGCAGAACTGCACTCTATTGACCACGGAGTAGTGTCTGAATGAAAGCAGTGAGTTTTATAAATAATGCTTGGTGCTCTCCATGAGGTAAGTATTTTGCACTAGTAGAAGGTCAGTAATTCAGATACATTTCTCTAGTTTAGCTTCAAACTTAGCATTTTGCTTTAAGAAGTCAACTGTATAAAGTTATTTCATTTTAGGAGGAAATGTAGGGCTGAACAAAATGTCTCAATTATTTTTTGAAAATTCAAGCTTAGATCCTCAAGCATTTTCATACTGAAAGCAGACATTCATACTTATGAGCCTGATGCCTTTTCTCCTGTAATACTTATGCTTGATTTACTGCCTGTAGGCATGAGTAGCTACAACCATTTCAGTAAAACTTTACTAGTATTATTATCCCACTTATGCAGGTATCACCAGCAGAATATATTGCTTTCAAGTTCTCCATGGACCACAAATGATGGTAGTCTAAACAGCCTTTAATCTTCTTATCAGCATGAATTTTACTCCTCTGGAAACTGAGTGTTCTGCCTGAAATTAATAAACAAATAAATAAATGGAAAGCATCTTTTTATTGCTATTATTACTTGCAGCACAGTTTTCCTGCTGATGGCAAGGGTAATTGAGGCAATGCAAACCCATACACTTAATTCTCTCTCATTAAAATATGTCAAGAGACAAGTCCTGAGCTCCTTAACATAAAAAAACCTCAACTGAAAATAAAGGTTAACCTGAATAGTAGTTTACAATGAAGATTAACTTAAGCACATAGTTGCATTGCTTTAATGAAAATTCAATACATTTTTAAATGTGGTTCTCAGCTTATATTTAGGTTGGTAATGCCATATATAAACTGAGTAAAATAAAACCATAATATTTTATCCTGCCCAGATAGCCAAGCATTTAGCATAACACACTAATAAGATGTTTAAGAATTTAATTTAGCAAACTGCAAAATTTGCTTTACCCTCATAAACTCTCTCTATGTACACATATTTCAAACTGTTCTACAGTGCTTATAAACTGTAACTGGGTAAAGGTATAAGACCCCTTAAGGGTTAGTGAGAAGAGGCGTTCCCTGAAGAGAACAAAGGGAGAAGGAAGGTCCTTGGAGACACTGCTGCGGCATTTCAAATGACAAGAACTGCTGGAGGCACCAGAAGAAGCAAAATTAAGTGATCTTGTAATCTCTTAGTGATGCTTACAGTTTTGTGCCTAGATCAGGCCTCAGGACGGAGACTGTGTTTTTGTTACCTTTTGTTTATTATTTCACTTTCACTGATTTCCTGTTAAGTAATTCAGAGCAAAATATACACTATGCTAGAAAATATGGCAGCAGTTCTTTCTTTTTCTTGCCACTGCATGTCATGAACTCTAGTGGAGATTGTCTAACCTGTGCAGAACATCATCCTACCTTCTCCCAAGAGCTCATTGTATGAGTCCATTCCTGTGGCTTGCCTGCTTGTAGACATCTGAGTTGTGATTGCCTGATGGAAGCTGAATCTGACAGCTTCAAGACTGAGGAATCCCAGTCCTTGTCCTGCACAGCCAGGCTGTGACAGACCCTGACCTCTGGGACAGCCAGCAGCTGAGCTGAGCACGCACACTGCAGACACAGTTCTCACATATACATGAACAATACAAATGGTCTGATCCCATTCTTACCAGCTAATCAGGTTCAGGTTCAAAGTCTGACAGACTCATACAAACACAAATCTGCACCGATGGTCCCTTCCATAGCCAGGTCTCAGACCCTCAGGGTCCCTGTGCCTGATCCCCGGCACATTGGTCTAATAGCTGGCTCCCAGACTTCTCACCTTGTTCTGGCGTGTAGGTTGCTGGTGTCTCACACACAAGCATACCAAAACAGAGTAGAGAGCACATTCAGCCAGGAAAATGTGTACAAATAGTATTTAGTAAGATGACAAGACAGAACAGACTGCAGACATCAGCTGCCGAGCTTGTCCAGACAAGGATATGACCAACAACTTATTTACTCATACCTGGCCCCTATTATTTCCCTCTCCCTCCATTTTCACACACTTGTTCCTCTCCCATCCATCTTGATCCCTCCTTTCCTCAACTTTGTCCCTTCCTTTAAACATCTCCTAATAAGTTTCACACTTTTCCACAGTTCCCTTCAAGCATCCCATAAGAAGTTTTACACAACGCCACAAGACCCCTCAGATATCCAAAAAAAAGTTTTCTCTTTCCCACAAGAGCCATGGTAAACCTGTTCCCCACCCCTTCTTTTCAGTTACAAAGTCCTTGTTGAACCTCCTCAGTGCCTTGAGTGGCTCCTTCAGTGGCTCATCCATCAGTGATCTGAGCTCTCTGGTCTTCAGGATTGCCTATGCTATCTCCTGTTTTGTATCTGGGTGTGATTTATAACTTCTCATGTCTCTCACCCGAATTTTTTATGCTGAATACCAATTAATCAGATATCCCCACAGAAGAGATGTTCTTCTGTGCCAGGTAGCTACACAGCCTTTAAATTTCTTGTGTCTTTTGCCTTCCATATACCCTTTAATTCCTTTACAGATTTATGACCATTAATTTTAGGCACTAAACTGAGTTTTCTCAAAAGTGAGAGGGAAATTTCAGTGAAAATGAACTTCCCTCAAAAACTGAATCAGTATCTAGAAGCAATTTTCTCTCTTTCTTGTCTTGAGAGGGAATCTTAAGACTATTCTCCTAGCTTAAGGAGGGATCATGTCTCTCATAGGCTGATAATTTCCTGAACACGGGGAAGCTTAAAAAAAAAAAACAAACCCACAACAAAACAATGCAAACCAAGATTTTCTGTCTCTTTCTGAGATTTCTGGAGTTCACCAAAGCAATATTTGAAATAACTTTATGTAATAGGATTTATTCGAGAAAAGTCTATAGCATAACAAAAGAGTTACATTCCTTGTTCAGTGTTCATAGCACAGGTCACTATGGCCTGACAGCTGGAATTCTGACAGCATATTAGTGTAGCTGATCCAGAACCTGCCTGCTGTTCTTGTACATACTCGCTCTGAGTGATGAGCAGACTGCATCAGTGTGAAGTAGTGTTCCCTCCATACTCTGAATGAATGGATCCATATTCTGATCCATTGATCCCCCTCAGAAGCAGTGATGATTATGGTGCTTCTCTGCTTATGACATCAAAAACCCCAAATCCTAACCACTCAGACTTTGTCCTGTCCCTGACAACCGTGTTGTGCTGCAGTCACAGCAGCATGAAAAGCTTTTCTTAGTAAAGGTCGAATTACAAACACGGAGAAACGAGAAGATTCTGCTCTGTACTTCTGCATGCTTTTAAAGCTGTCCATGAAAAGAAGGGGTGAGGGTTGCAATTAGGCAGTCATTGAGGACAGTGTGATTCTGGTATGAAGAACGGGACCAGAGCAACACCCACCACCAGAGGAAAGAGTAACTTACGGTCTTTTTAACTGCAGCTGCTTCACTCTTCTTTCTGTATTCCTATAGGGCTCTGCTGCAGGCTGGGGGGCTGAGCTGGCAACGAAGTGAAGACAGGCACCTGTATAGGCAAAAAAAAGACAGCCATCCACTGCATATAAACCAGCCCTGACAAGGTCCTCAAGTAAGAGCCTCAAGACTACTGAAAACCCAGAGCAGTGCTCAAAGCATCTTTAAATTTGATTATTCCTGCTTGTTTGTGAGTGGAAAGCAAAAGGCCACATCAGTCAAATCTGGTTTGAGTCTCATGAAGGAGTGCTGCAAACTGTCAACATTTCATTGACTAGGGCATTGCAAGAGATTTGCTGCAGTCTCACACTGCCGGTCTTACTGACAGGTAGCTCCTTTGGCAGCTGAGGTGAGAGAAAAATATCCTCAGTGGCTTTTGCATGGTTGTTTCTACTAAATTTTCAAGTGCTGTAATTGGGCGTGTTTTCCAGGTTGTTGGAGAAGGTGATGGATAATCCCCAGGCAGAAGTCTGGCTCCAGTTTCTTGAGAGCAAAGCACTGTGCACACATAAATACACAACTGTCAAAGGTGCTTGTGGGAGGACCTCCAGGTAACTCATAACAGGGTGCCAAGGGACTTGGTATCACAGAGCATCTCTGATAGATCTACATGTACTTGATGGCTTTATAATGACATGCATAGCAACACAAACTGCACTCAGAAGACCAATGATCCATGCTATTATAAGAGCTTGTCAGTCCTTTCATTGCTTTGAAGTGTATTTGCAGTGTAAACATGGAGAAAAGATAAAATTAAGCACAGGGAAGTATTTTTAGGCAGGGTGTACAATGCTGTAAAACATCCTAGAAGGAGTTCAGAGTGCCTGAGAAATCCTATCTTGGATGCATCTTGTATAACCCGACAGTGCCTAAAGAATTAATATAACATTTTTTCCCTCTTTACTGCAGGAGATCAAACAGGTGTTTCTGGTAATAATTTAATTCGTTTTCTAGTTAAGATAAATTGAAGCATGTATATAGAAGCAAGCTGTGTTGCAGTAGTTGCTTAATGCATTAACAGCATTACTCACAGTCTTTTCTTCTGGTACAAAGAAAGCAAATCACACTATTTGCAAGGAATGCAATCCCATTTCAGTTCACATGCCCTGGTGTTGTACCACAGTGGAAGAGCTCATAAGCAAAATTATGTTCCTTGAAAACTAATATTCAGAGAAGTTGTACATTACAATATTTCGATCAACTACTTATTGGTAATATTTTCTTTAATTCATACAGGCACAAGATATAAAGTTCAGGAGATGCATCAGAAAGTGAGTACACTGTTTAAGAAGTATATATTGGCCCTTGTTGTGGTTTGAACCCAGTCAGCAAATCAGTCATGCAGCCTTCACTCGCTCCCCCCAACTTTGCCTTTGTGTGTGTGTGTGTCCCCCTGCTCCCGAAGGGATGGGGAGGAGAATCGAAAGAATGTAACTCCCACAGGTTGAGATAAGAACAGTCCAGTAACTAAGGTATAACACAAACCACTACTGCTACCACCAATAATAATAATGATAAGGGAAATAACAAGGGAAGAGAATGCAACCACTCACCACCTGCCGACCGATACCCAGACCGACTCAAGCACTGATCTAGCTTTTCCAGGTAACTGCCTCCAGTTTATATAGTGGGCATGATGTGCTGTGGTATGGAACACCTCTTTGGTCAGTTTTGGTCAGATGTCCTGTCTCTGCTTCCTCCTGGCTTCCCCTTCTCCCTGGCAGAGCACGAGACTCAGAAAGTCCTTGGTCAGACTGAACATTACTGACACCAACTAAAAACATCAGTGCTATCAGAACTGATCGCAGGCTGAAAGTCAAAACCAGCACTGCACCAGCTACTAAGGAGAAAAATGACTGCTACTGCTGAACCCAGGACAACCTTCTAGAAGAACTGCTGCTTTCTCTTCTTTTACTTCGCTTACATGTATTTTACTGCTTTTTCCCCTACTCAACACGATCCAAATTGCTCAAATTGAATCAATTTAAATATATTGCTTCCTCTTCTATGTCTAGCAGACAGAAGAGCAAGCGGACACTAACACTGCAACAGCAGAAGCAGCAGACACTAACACATAGAAGCAAACGCTAACACTGAAACATTAATCTGTAGTGTTTTTTACTGTTTTCATTACTGCCTCATCCCTGGAAGTGTTCAAGACCAGGTTGGATGAGTCTTTGAGCAACCTGGCCTAGTGCAACCCATAGCAGGCAGTTGGAACTAGGAAATTTTAGGGTCACTTCAAACCCTAGAAATAAAACATGCCTCTCTTTTTATCCTTCCAAAAGCTGGGGAAAAAGTGTGTGCTACCATCACAGTCATGTAATTTTTCTTCTCATCTAGACAAATGGCAGCCTTTAAGAAAAACAGATTAAACGTCATGTCAAAGGCAGATTCTCAGGTGAGCTCAATGGTGTGGAAAGCCATCAATTAGTGTCTTATGACCATAAAAACATGTAGAGGGTGAAGCTGAGAAAGCACACTTCGGTCTTAATCACAATGGGGCTTCAAGAAAAGTTTAATGTTTAATCTCTTCTTTGTACTTCTCATCTATTTTTGTTCTGGAATGAGGGAAACATTGGTTTCACCTTTCAGTTCTTATGCAACAGACCAAATTTAGAAAAATGTTTACATTTCTTACTGAAGGCTTTTGCTCTGGCTATGGCTATTATAAAAGTGCTATAACAGCAAGAGCTTAGAAAAAGATGTTTCATTTCCCTTACTTTGTGCAAATGAGAGCACTGTGTGCATATCCAGTCCCCTCACCCTCAACTCGATGACTTTTAAGCCAAATAAGAGGCCCTTAACAACTCAGTTGGGTCTTCCTCCTTAGTAACCACATTCTCCTAAAACTACTGATTTTTTGTCTGATTAAAAAAAAAAAAATCAAAGAAAAAGGAGAATTAAGGAGATGGAGGAAAGCACGGACCATAGGAAAGATTAGTTCACTCCCAGCTCTTTTAAGAAGGAAGCAGGAGGCAGCAAAAGCCGAGCTGTGTCATATTTCTTTTGTTGTTTCCTCAGCTTTTCAAAGTGCCTTGGCTATTATTTGATCTCTAGCAGATACGTGCTGTAGCCATTTTTCAGCATAAGGCTTATCTTTATATGCCACTTTTAGAACTGTATTTCATACTGAATGGCATTAAAAAGTTCCCCTACTGATCTTCAAAACAACTTGCAAGTAAAATAGCAAGCTATCAGGCTATCATTCTCTCCGTTTCTCTTTCTGAGGCTCACTTTTCCATGTCTATTTATTTATTTTTTTTATTCATGTTCTCTGAATGAATATTGGTGCTATTTGACCTTTAAATGTCAAAATCCATTTGAACGGCATTTACTGTAAATACTGCAACCATATACTGCATGTGAATGGCTAATACACATAAGAGTCAAGAGCTGTATTTCATGATGCACAGTGGGGCTTATGAATTCATTTTATTATTCCTATCACCTCCCCACCCCCATGAAAATAGATTTTCAACTAGCTACTGCTATTCTAAGAAGAAAGTAGGGAGAGTATACAGTGGCAAGCTGATTGACATAAGTCAGCCAGCTCTTCCAGCTAAAGGTCTGAGTCTGCAAGCTGTTTCTTGTGGGCGGATCTCTGTGCTCAGATTGAGGAGCCTGCAGAATTTCAACTGAAATCAGCTATAGCTGAGCTATAAGGCATAAACTCCTACTTTCAAAATTTTTCAAGCAAAGAACCACTTACAAAGTGGAGTCACTTTACATATTACTGTTACCACTTCCTCTTTGCTCCTGGTCAGTTTCAACATGCAGCAATTATTTAATTTTTATTTTATTTTTATTGAATTTTTTGACTTTGTTTCACATTAGGCAATAAGAAGAGGCTTCCATCATAACATCTACCTGGATGAAATTTGAACCAAATACCCCATCCTTTTACTTTAAAAGTTAGGAAAAAAGCCAAGCAGGGGAGTCAGTCCAGTCATATGGATGAAACTGAAAATATTCCCAGTACAGTAAACAGTTCCATTCAGGCTCATCTCTCTAACACAAAGCTGTTTGGCAATGATTCAGTCCTAATAGATCTTCTGCACCAATATCAGCTAGGACAAAAATAGCAGATTTTGTCCAGTTCTCATGGCAGTAAAAAAGGCAAGACAAAAGGTCTTTTACTTCCATCAATTTCAGAAGAAGAACATGACAGATTTTGAAGGTTTTGATTCAAAATTATGTCCACAGCATGCTGCAGAAGAGTATGGATTTTCACTTGTGGCTGTTCTTTTGCTTGCCAAGGTGGACTGGTCTATTTTACCCATTGGAGAGTCTTTCTGCCTACAGAGAAGAGGTTTAGCCTTCAGGAAGAGGACAAAAAATACTGATTAACTTGTCACTATTTCTCTTACTCACTGAGTCTAGACGGATAGAATTGGCTCTCACAGAGAAAGAGGTTCAGGGCTCTGCTGTTCTGCAGAAGCAGTCTGCGGCCTGAACAGCATGCAGGAGACTTGTCACTGCAGAAATCTGGGTATTACATCTTGCTGGGTGGCCACCAATAAACTCAAGTAATGCCATTGTTTGGTGTACAAAAAATGTGAGCATGCCTAATTTCCACCATTCACTCAGTTTCCTTGTTTCACCTCTCCTAGTTAGAAGGCACAGAATCATTTGCAGGATTCTACCAATGAAGCCTGTCATGTTGAGGTGGAGACACCTCTAGAACATGACAGAATTGTAGTGCTTACAACACCCACAGGAAACAGTTGTTATTCCACAGACAAGTGAGAAATTGAGTCACCATATCATCATCATCTCCTACAGCCCAGCCAAGTGTCCTAATTATAACATCACTTCAGTAAAATGAAGCCTTGAAGGTAAGAACCTCCACAGCTCTGCACAACAAGCTGTCTCATATTTGAATTCTGGACATCTAGGCTACATCATGACCTGCAGGATGACCTCAGGAGGTATGGTATGCCAAAGCAAGGACTGTTCAATATTCACCCAATTGTGTGCATTATCCTGAAGTAAATGGGGCATAGCCTTCAACTGGAAGCTTTCCACCCAGGCATGCAGAGCTCCCTTCTCTGTGTTCAGTATTACACATGCTGACCCCACTCTACAGAGGCTTACTGAGCTTTCCCCCTAATCAAAGGAGCTGATTTGGTTGCTTAATAGCCTTTAGAAAGCAAACTTGAAAGTAATCTTCTATTCTTGCCTTAACTGCTTCTCCTTTCAGAAATATTTTCCCAAGAGCTCAGCTCACATGAATAGGATGTTGTCCACTGAGCTGTACGGCTTGCGTGCAATTTCCACCCCCCATCCCGAAGAAGGTACCTGCTAGTTAAAGCTACAATACCAATCTCAAAAACAAAGAAAATCCTACTACTACAAACCCAAGAAACTCCTCTCTCAGTTAAATAACTGTCACCTGAGAACAAGATTAGAGGTATTGCAGGTTTTGCAGTTTGTCACACATTAGCCCAAGCTTTTTCATATAGTGCAAATCTCTTTCAAGGCATGCTGCACCTTCACATAGCACTACTGCACTGGGAACACTGTAACAGATAAGTACTTCCAGAAAGTAATACCTGGGTTCCTCCATGCTGAAAACACTGTTTTCAGCAGCTGAAATGGTGCCTTCCACCTGAAAATTCAAAGACAAAGCTGAGAATCAGTGTCAGTAAAAGTCATTCAAAACCTTTGGTATGAAGTGTTTCCCACTGATTTGTTTCCACATTTTTAAATTGAAAGTGAGATACTTATTTTAGAACAATAAGCACCAGCATTTGGCAGTGTGCTCCTACTTTTTTTCTACAGCAAATAGTGTCCTCATTCCAGGGAAGCTGCAATCTTAGTCATGCCACATGTCCTGTAGGCTGACTTTCATTTCCTACTTTTTTCAGCAGAAAACTCAAGCAGCTGTTCTCAAAAACTGTCTGCGTTTCTCAGGTTTGTGATTCCACTACCCAGGTGGAAGGTAGGTGGAATCACAGTAACCCTAGGTGTCTGGAAATAATCTTAGCATGTAACTATGATATTGCCACCTTTAAAGTTTTCACCACAGTCTTGGCTTAAAACCGCAGAACAAGATGTGTACAAAAAGAAAAGGCTTATTTGGGTAGGTGTCATACCTGGAGAGAAAACCTGGTATTCCTCAAACACTGAAAAAGACTAAATTTATCCTTCCTGAGAGGCTGCATAATCAGTTCATAGACAAAACTTTTGATATCATTGCTTTGTTAAAATGGTTACAATCTCAACTTCAGGTTCTATAATATCAGTTGTGTTTAATGTGAGTGAAAAAAACAGAAGAAGGAAACTGACCTGTTATGCTTAAAGCAACACTTCGTATGCAACAATGAAGAGAAAAAACTAACCTACTAAGAGCATCACTCCCAAAGATGTATGCATTAGAATTGTTGATTTGCCAGGAAGAGGGTGAAAAGATTACAGAAAAACTCTTCAGCATTCCTTATTAAGGAGACCTTTTCCTTTCACTTCATTACAATTACTCTCAGTCTTGTATGCATACAATCTTTTGTACTGTGAACTGTACATCTTCTTGCACATTTCATAACATAAAGTGGTACTTAATAAAACCTAAACCTCTACTATTTCATTTAACTGTTCTAGCAGAACATTTCTGTTTGTCAAACATTAACTAATTCTGGTTGACTGGAAAACATGACTGTTGTGATGTACATGAAATGACATCAGTGACACATTCATTTCCACACTGTAGAAAACTATCAACAAGAAATCATTAAAAGGCTGACCTGTTCCAAACACATTTGAGGGATCTGAAATAGAGTACAGAATAGAATTTTCTGGATAAGCTGCATTTCATCATGAAGTGATGAACTGAAATGGAAGCTCTCCCTAGACATAGCTTCCCTACTTGGTTTAGTAATATATAGAATCATAGAATAGTTAGGGTTGGAAAGGACATTAAGATCATCTAGTTCCAACCCCCCTGCCATAAGCGGGGACATCTCCAACTAAACCATATTACCCAAGGCTATGTCCGACCTGGACCTGAACACCACCAGGGATGGAGCATTCACAACTTCCCTGGGCAACCCATTCCAGTGCCTCACCAACCTTACAGTAAAGAATTTCTTTCTCATATCCAATCTAAACTTCCCCTGTTTAAGTTTGAACCCATTACTCCTTGTCC
>JAOEHY010002808.1:28387-87868 GCA_025447955.1 Psilopsiagon aurifrons | reverse complement strand
AGGTTCAAACTTAAACAGGGGAAGTTTAGATTGGATATGAGAAAGAAATTCTTTACTGTAAGGGTGGTGAGGCACTGTGAATGCTCTGTCCCTGGTGGTGTTCAAGGTCAGGTTGGACATAGCCTTGGGGCATATGGTTTAGTGGGAGGTGTCCCTGCCCATGGCAGGGGGTTTGGAACTCGATGATCTTAAGGTCCTTTCCAACCCTAACTATTCTATGATTCTATATTTCCCACGTTATCAAGCCAGGCTATACTCAAACCTACTGGATCAGGCAGCACACAAATATGCGCAGGATAAAAATCCACTTTCTTGGAGTTCCGCTCACTATGTGCTAGAATGGAGTGAACCCAAAGGAACATCGCAGTTTATTTCCTGTCCTTCATCCTCATGGCGAGGAGGATGAAAAATCAACTGCCCTGAAACCCTGTAACTACCCACAGCTCACAACAGCAGCTAGGAAGGAGAAGACGCAACAGCGCCACCTTGCAGAAAGCAACTTCTCCATGAAGCTTCCGATATTCCCCAAAAGCTACTGCTGAAGTAACAAGCTTTATCAAAACCAAACCAAAGAACCTCCCTCCTCACAAGCAACAAACAAACCAAACCTCAACAGCAAAAAAAATATGCTTTCTTCTCAAAAGCTGATTTTTCCCACTCACCCCAGCAGTTCAAGACGCATTAGGACCAGACAGATGAAGCCAAAAGGGACAGTATGCCCCATTCAAACAAAACTGGTTTAGTGTCAGCAGTATCCAATGTAAACTTTGCGACTTTGCACAACATTTTTCTACAAAATAAACTCAAGCCACTTGCCAGCAATAACCTATATACTGATGTGGTATTAACAGAAACATGGAGGCTTCAGCTGGGAGACAAACTGTCAACCAGACACTAATTGGTTTTTATGATGTGACTCATAGTTTAGTAATTTCCCAGAATTTAATCATAGGGCACCCAGAAAGATCAATTAAAGAACAGGCTCGGAATTTGTTAGAGCCCTGTGTGACACAGGGGAAGGCAATGACCTCAACAGCTTTGCCACAGGGTTTTATGAATGAACAAAGAAAGGATTTAAAAGGTAAGTTAAAACTAATCTTGTGTTTCCTTGCAGACCCATTCATTGTTTTTCCAAAGGAGAGAAATTTTAAAATGAAGTAAAAATTGAAGGACTGTGTGTTGAAGCTACTGTTTATTTTACAACTTCATTTACACATGCCAAGTACATGTGTGACTTGAATTGCTCCATTATTTTTGGCTGTATCTTGTTTTATATCTCCCTCCATAAAAAGTGGGAAAAAAGTCAGAGTAGGCATAAACACCTTTGGATTCCTGTACAAGCATCACATCACATTATCAGAAGGGACAGTACAGAATCAGCCCCCAGACATCCTTATTAAAATGGTCCTAACAACTTTTAATACAAAGAAAGTCAAAATGCTGCTTCGGCCACAAAATACTACGATTTCACCTTGCCTCTTCCTGGAATTTCAAGCGTTTTTGTGCCCACAGCTTAACACAATGAAACCTGGAAGCATTATCCCCCTGCCTGCTTTCCATCATAGACTTTTTTCAAAAACTGAATGACAAATCACAATAAAATGTTGAAAAAACGATTTTCTCATTTCTAAAGAGGTTTTACACAAACTCACCTAATCTGGTTGGGTTTACTCATTAATGTTGCTCTTCCATGCAAATTTATAAAACATAATCCAGACAAGTACTGCACAGCTGTGATGAAAACCTCATTCCCTTTCATTCCCTCATGCCTTTCTGGTTTTTGTTCTGCAAAAAGGTTTTTTTATACTGAGAGCTCTCAGAAGTGGAGATGTATTTTTTTTTCTGTTGGCCAAGTTATATGCAACAAGATTATAGTGAAATGGTCTGAAAAAATGAGACTTTCTGAAGATCTTCTAAGATCTGCTATGATTCAGATATTGTTTTAATAAGAAAGCTACTAAATGAATCACTTTGGTTTTCCTTAAAATAAACAGCACCAAACAGAGTCATGCATGTTACATGCTAAAACAAGGGGGAAAAAATGTAAAAGAAGCAGCTTTGTGGGCATAGGTGCGCTCTAAAAAAATCACAAGAACATTCAAGTTGATGCTTTGCACCTTAATAAAAAGGTTCCTTAATTTCTTCAAATGAAAATTTATCTATTGAATACTCAGGTATTCAGATTAACTGTCTTTGTATTTATTTTTATGATGATGATAGTGATGAGGAAAGATGGAAAGCTAGGGTATGGAAGAGTGGACTGGGAAGAGACTACATATCTATGAAGCTGCTGCTACTATTTCATATGATTCACAATCCGGCTACATGACACTATCAGATAACACAAGAAAGCCTTCAGCATCTTTAAATTCTCATACTTCTTTGGTCAGCTACTCGGGTGATATGAGGGTATTGGGTATTGGAGCAGCTCCATTTGCAAGAATAATCAAATATTTAGGGAGAGGGATTTGGAGAAGAGGAAGGATAGCAAAAAGGCACTGTTAGCCAAGTGCATTTCTGATGCAGGAGAATCAGATTCAAGCCTCTGCTCTGTAGAACAGGATGTTAACAAATTTGCTCGCAGGGGCAGGATGCATTTTAGAGTTTCCCACTTCATCCGGAGGCAGAACAGAAACATTTAAGTAATGAGAAACTGCACACCTAGCTCTGCATCTGCACGAACAGCTTCACTTTCAAGAGTTCACAGTTCCCTTTAAAACACATGAAGACCAGAGTTTAAATATTAATTATGGGGCATGATGTGTATTAACTGTCTTCCTCCTTCTCTCCATATGCAATGGGAATGCTTTTAAATGCCTTTTGTTTGGTTTCTTATGGGCTTACTTAGTTTCTTAATATATTACAGGGCACTTCCTGCGCCTCTTACAGAAGCAAATTTCCCACTGCTAGCAGGAGTCTTCTCTAAGTAATGTCAGCATATTTGGTCCCAAGGGAGTGAACTGCTCTTCAGCCTTAGCTACGCTGAAGATCTAGCAAAAAGCAAACCAGATATGATTTCTTGTTCAAAATTTGCTACTATATTGTATCCTTCTCAGCCACATCATCTAACACAAACAACTAGGAAACATTTTGCTGCAATAATCCTTTCAATTAAGGCTCCCATTACAGTGAAACAGCTGCTCACTACAATACATCTTTGTCATGGAACTATTTATTTCCCAGAAAACATTTCTTTAGTTGTTAAGACAGATGCAATAAACCAGAACCTCGAAAGTAGTAGAAACCAAAGCAGTGAGCAAAATCTGACCAACTAAACATCCTTGCACTGAAAAACATGTGCTTTCTATGAGGGCACAATTTATTCCTCTGCGTTAAAAAAAGCCTACTCAGTTTAAAGTACATCTGGTGTCCCACTCTCAACATAATGCCAATGAGCTACAACTGAAATAGCAGCACATACACCATTAGAAAGAAGAAAGAAAACACTCCAAAGCCAGCTGTCCTCCTGCAGATCAGAGGTGTTCTTGTGGGCCTTGAAAAGTCTTTTGGAATGTCCACATGATAAATATTTGATGGACAACCTCTTGCTTAATGACAGAGTCAGGTGCTGCTCTTGGCACACAAAACAAATGAATCAGCACTCCAGTTCCACACGTATGTGCTCATACCCGCCTCCAGCCCTGAGTAGCCTACTGAATACTATTTATTTTACTAACAGGTCCAGCTCACATCAACTGTCACTGGAATATAAACAGGAGTGACAAAAAGCATTATCATGAATAATTTAACCCCATCTTAGTGATGCTTGCAAATGAGCAGTTTTCTTGATGTAAATTCAGTTCCCGTGATTACAACTCCAGGCAGCTTGCCTTCATTTCAGACAATGGCAATAGCAGGAGGAGGGTACATTCCTCTTCCACCTACATGTTCCCAATAATTTGAAAACCTTGCTTGTCAACTGTGCCTTTGACAGCCACCTGCAGCTATTGCTGTAGAAACCAGAGAAATGCTCTCAGGTCAGCAGCTGGATAGATGATAAGGTATCCCGGGGGCAAGACACTAAGAACCAAGACAGTTCTTACAGCTGGACTAAATTATCTTAAAGGTGTTTTCCAACCCAAACAATTCTATGACACTACAAGACCACCACTATATACCTGTTTTCAAGCATGAGGCCAAAATCCAGCATTCACTCTTTGCCCATAAACTCCTGAGAGGTCAGCAGGCTGAGAGAGCACCAGATCTATACAATCTACAAAGATACCTGTCTAGATACATGTGGATCTGTCAGAGTCTGTACCACTGCAGTACTAAATGATTTCTTAGAACAATCAGAAGTACAAGTAGTAAACAATCAAGACTTTGCCACCTACTACTTCTTTTACTCTCAAAAGCTTTGTAAAAAAGCAGTTCATAAATAGTATATGTGTCATGCCCTCTTGGCTCATCCACTTAGCACCTAGAGATAATTTGAGTGTAGTTCTGTGCTTATGAAAAAAACAAAGCAGTGGGAGAACAAATCACTGCACTAGGTAGGTGATCAAGAAATAAATATGCTCATTCACACATCTAATGAAGAGAAAGGAAGGTATGCCGTAGTACTCTTCTAGTGTAGATTGCCTTTGAGGATCACTATGACATGACAGTGCAGTGCTGGTCTACAAAAAATTAACACCAATCTAGATCTCTACCTGAGGCTTTCAAAATTCCTGGAGATTCAGACTGTGGATTCCAATCCATTACAGACACAGGAACACCCACAGGAAGTCAAGCCCAGCTATGAAATCTAATAAAAGAAATCTGGTGTCTACCAACTATGGTGCTCTAGAGCCAGTACCTTTTTCTGTCCTTATACTCTCCTGTCAAAAGATGTACACACTCATCGATGCGTGAGGAAGAAATACAGAACACAAAAAAAGATTAAAAGGTCCAAGCTCAGCACCCAGCTTGAGGAATGCAGCAGGTCCCTCTCTTGCTGACCAGAACCCATTTGAAATAAAGTGAGGTAGAATGTGAAGGGAAAATTCAGAAGAAAAATAAATTATGTATGTATTTTAAAGAAAGGGCGTTAATCTCAGTGGACAAATTCCTGGTATTACCAGAGAATAATTCATAGCAAAAAGATGGTGCCAAGGCACTGCAACAAGATGTGATGCCAATGTCATCACCCGCCTTGCTGGCTAATACAACCCGGGGCTCAGTTCTAAATGCTTCTTCAGTCATCATCTAGTGTGGCAGATTCAGGACATGCCTTACTGTAGTCACTGCCTTCAAACAAGGTAACAGCAACAGCAGTGGAGCGAATGGAACAGCTGCACTGCCTTTAAAAAACTGAACAGTGCTTTTATTAGAATTCCTCTCACCTACAGGTCAGTCATAATAATAAAACACATACATAACTGTTTACTGGCTTTTTCTCCTCTTCTTTTATGACAGCATAATAAAACATGGTTGTTTAACATACAGTGGTATTAGAAATGAGAATAGAGAGGCCCAAAATGTGTTTTATATTCTTCCTACTCTTTCTTTTTTAAACCTAAACATAATCCTGTAAGACAACTCTCCTTCAGCATAAATGAATTTAAGAGTTCTTTTGACTCTTGAGCTCTTGAGAACATTACTGCTGCCCACAGTATATGCTCAAAAGTCTTACAATATTGAACATCATCTTAACCAAACCATCAGAAAGTTTCAAGCTTGCAACTGTTAAATGGCCTCATGTAAAAACAGGCCAATAACCCTCCCAAGAACACTAGACACATGGAAAGGGTATGTCCACAAACCATCTGACTGTTACCATTTATACACAGGTTTGATGAAGGCATGAGCAAATGATTTGGGTTTAGAGGCATCAGTTGGGTCACCAGTTCTAATTCCCAGCATCACAGGTGACCAGGTTCATAGAAGGACCATATTCCCCTTTAAAATGAGATGGGACTTTATGCTTACTCTGCTTATTAGAAGCTGACACCTAAAAAAGCATCTATGGTCCACCATGTTTAGAGAGTCTCTAGATTGTATGTCAGCATCCTCATTTAACCAAAAAAGCCTTTCTCCTTCTTGAATATCCCCCGATGCAAACTCAAAACAACTATTTGCCCTTGCAGACTGAAAAGTAGAAAAGTTATTTTAAGATATATGAGATGTGTTATTTCTTTCTCATTCTTGTACATTAGCATCTTTTTTTGCTTGAGTTGCCACACAGCCGGTTTCAGGACTTAGTCAGAATTCACCTATCAAAACATTATCTGGCATGTTTAGTGCAACCCAGTTTTAGAAAAGCCATTTTCATTTCATCTCTTCTTGCCAGTTGCCTCAAGATATTTATTTTTATTTCACTTCCAAAATTTGAAAAATACTGGTTCACACAAGTTCACAGGAGAGATCATTTCCCTCTTTGGTTTTTTTCAGCGTTTGAGCCAGTATTTTCATTCTTTGATCCAGGGTATCACACTTGCTTTCAGGGAGAAGATTATTCAGACTTTAAAAATTAAACATTTAAATCAACATTGGGTCTTACTTCGCCCTCATATACATTTAATTTTCCTTTTTTCAACCTCCTTCCCAGCAGGCATTTTTGCCTTTGTCTCTGTATTTAACAGTACTGCCCTTATTCAAAACGGAAGCACAATCCTGTTTTAAGTATCATCTAGCATACCCAGATGATACTTAATTCCTACTCCATCTCTATTATGAGCCATGCTTTTAAAACATATTTTATATTCATATGGCTAAGCATATTTTTATTCTGTTTCAGTTTCCTTTCCAGAGTTTAACTCAGCTTGACTTCTAGAAAATTCTATTTCATCCTAACATTTCTTGACCTCTAATCTTTACAGATTATTCCCATTTTACTCATTTCTTGAGAGCTCTGCTTGTTCTTAATGTTGTTTGTCAGTGTGGTTAGTCATCAAGTTAGTTCTGGAGTTCACCACTAAAAGCCACCAGGGCTTAAGACGGGAGTGCTAGGAAAGCTGCTGCATTTTTAGCTAGAAAACATCACCACATTCAAATGCTTGAGTTCTTCGGTCACTGTCTAGTTTCCTTAAAATTGTTTTACACTTCAGGTTAAGAAAACCTTAAAGATTGTTTTTTGTTAACTTTGGACGACAGGAATAGCAATGACCAACTCTGACGTCCTTAGTTCCTCCAAACCTAATTTAAAAACAACACTGGTTCTTCACAAGTTAATAATTGTTTGATAAGTTGTTTGCATTAGGGAAAGATCTGGCTGTATGGTTATAAGGACCATTCATCCTCTAATTTACAGTACATCATAACAATTTCACATTGACATTCTCCTCTAGTATTTTCTGAATCCAGACAGATCTTATCAACCTCTTACCTTCCTCTTGCAATGCAATTTTGCCTTCTAAATGATTTTTTTTGTAGGTGTAGGTTGAATAATATTCCTCCTATTTCCCTACAGTCATCTTACTGATTTACAGAGCTAAGAATGGAAATAGTTACCACTGTAACCACTTCCAACTCCCTTTTATCTCTCTATCATACAGGCTTGGACAGTGCTCATTGAATTATGACATGCCAACAGAATCAGCACAATGAAGGTTTGCTACCCCAAGAGCTGGTCCATTCCTGCTACAGGGAAGGACAGGGCAGGAGAAAGGGTATGGCTTGGATGGGAGCTCCTGCTTGCTACTATGCTGCACAGTTGAGTAGCAGTAGGGAAGCAAGTGTTGTTTCTTATGCTACCATGCTCCTAGCAGCCAGCCTGGCTTTCTGAAGCACTGTCACAGCTATGGTGGACAGGCAGAAGGGTGCTCAAGAAAACTACCTCCTTTGTCGATACCCAAAACCTGAGACTGCTTCCAATATACTGCCTAAAAAAGTTAAGTTGTAAGCTGTACAACCATCAACATCCATTATAAGCTTTTGCCACCAAGATTCTTCTGCATTCAGAGCTGTGATTCCAACATGCAGATCCTAGCCGAGATGTACACAAATAATACACATAAAATTATGCCCATGAACAAAAAAAAGTATACACCCCCCCTCATTAAAACCAACAGAAAGAGAAGAAAAAAGAGGCAACTGAACTCAAAAATTCATCCTTCAGGACAAAGAGGAGAGAACAAATTCAAGTCTGGCTTTCCTGGTATACTCAGTACCATCATCTTTCCATCAAAATCTGTGGGTGGGCTGATTGATCAGTATTAGGATTTTAGGACTACATGATGCATGTTCAATCATATTTTACAGCATAAGATGCTGCTGTTTTTTACAGGAATTTGTAATTTTTTTCATAATCTCATTATCCGACTCGATTTAAAAACATGCCACAAGGCCATTCTGAGTTTAAAATCCCTTTGCAATCACAGTAAACTTAGATTAGATCCTGAGTTTCAGAAAGCCTACACATTCAGGACAGCACTCTTGTCAGTGCTCAACTTTACAGCTGGGTCTAAAGCACAATTTCTGCATTTGTCTCAGTCTGGCAGAAATTTATCCCTATACTTTAGTGGTGTCAGCTGGGAGGACTGCTGGCTTATAGCAGAATTCCTTAATTTACCATGTTATTTCTAGATTAGACTCCCATTTCTGCACTATGACCTTCCAAATAGAATAATAAAATTTCTATTGTTTTGCACATACTTCCTGGAAAGGAAGAAAACTGATTCACTTTCAATGAGCTTAACAAAGAATCATAAAATAGAATAAAATAGAATAGAGTAGAATAGAATAGAGTAGAATAGAATAGAATAGAATCATAGAAGTTAGGCTAGGAAAGGACCTTAAAATCATTTAGTTCCAATCTCCCTGCCATGGGTAGGGACAACTCCCACTAAATCATATCACCCAAGGCTCTGTCCAACACGGACTTGAGCACTGCCAGGGACGGAACATTCACAACTTCCCTGGGCAACCCACTCCAGTGCCTCACCACCCTTGCAGTAAAGAATTTCTTCCTCATATCCAGTCTAAACTTCCCCTGTGTAAGTTTAAACTCGTTACTCCTTGTCCTATCACTACAGTCCCTAATGAAGAGTCCCTCCCCAACATCCCTATAGGCCCCCTTCAGATATTGAAAGGCTGCTATGAGGTCTCCACACAGCCTTCTCTTCTCCAGGATGAACAGCCCCAATTTTAGCAGCCTATCTTCATACGGGAGGTGCTCCAGTCCCCTGGTCATCCTCATGGCCCTCCTCTGGACTTCTTCCAACAGTTCCATGTCCATTTTATGTTGAGGACACCAGAACCGCACACAATACTCCAAGTGGAATCTCACAAGAGCAGAGTAGAGGGGCAGGATCACCTCCCTCGACCTGCTGGTCACGCTCCTTTTGGTGCAGCCCAGGATATGGTTGGCTTTCTGGGCTGCAAGAGCACACTGCAGGTTCATGTTCATTTTTCCATTGACCAACACCCCCAAGTCCTTCTCTGTAGGGCTGCTCTGAATCTCTTCTCTGCCCAACCTGTAGCTGTGCCTGGGATTGCTCCAACCCTGATGCAGGACCTTGCACTTGGCATGGTTAAACTTCATAAAGTTGGCATCAGTCCACCTCACAACCGTGTCAAGGTCCCTCTGGATGGCATTCCTTCCCTCCAGTGTATCAACCAAACCACCCAGCTTGGTTTCATCAGCAAACTTGCTGAGGGCACACTCCATCCCACTGTCCATGTCACCGACAAAGATGTTGAACAAGACCGGTCCCAACACTGGTCCCAGAGGGACATCACTCGTTACTGGTTTCCAGCTGGACATTGAGCCATCGAGCACAACTCTTTGCGCGCAGCCATCCAGCCAGTTCTTTATCTACCGAGTGGTCCACCTATCAAATTGATGTCTCTCCAATTCAAAGACAAGGATGTCATGTGAGACAGTGTCAAATGCTTTGCACAAGTCCAGGTAGATGACATCAACTGCTCTACCCCTGTCCATCAGTTCCATAGCCCCATCCTAGAAAGCCACCAGATTGGTGTGCCAGGATTTCCGCTTAGTGAAGCCATGCTGGCTGTCACCAAGCACCTTGTTGTTGTTCATGTGCCTCAGCATGCCTTCCAGGATAGAAAGACATGCTACAAAAGAAACCTTTACAAGGTGTATAAAGTAAAATTGATATTATTTATGTGTTGCATGTAACAACGAACTGGGAAGCTGGGAGGAGAAGGAATGTTTTCAGAGCTACTGCCAAGAAAAAAAATTCCAAGACGTCTTATATGTGCTTCTCAATTACTTCTCCATTAAATAAATTTGCATTTACCTACACCTTGGGGTGAAAAGAGACCTCTGTTTTGGCTCTGGTTCCTTATTCACTGCTAGAGTTCAATTAAATAATATTAGTTAAAGAAGCTGACTATCATTAGGGTAGGGCTTTTGGGATAAACTTGAAACATTAAAATAACTAAGGAAATTACTTCTAGATCAATCTAAACTGTTAGTGGGGGGAGGAAGTGTTAGGGAGTTTTTTTGTTTGTTTTGGAATTTTGGGTTTGGGATTTTTTTGTGTGCTTGGATCTTTTTTTCCTAAAAGAAAATGTATTCAATATGTAAAGAGAAATATTGCTTTAAAGTAAATTAAACACCAAAGTTCACGCAGCTATAGATGTGCTCAATTTTACAATTAAAAGTTTTCTGAATCTCAACTTGTGATAGTATCAACCCCCTTTAAAATGGCTTCTTTTTTCCATTTAATTTACTATTTCTGCCACCACTTCCCTCCCCCAAATCACACTAGCCTAATTGCAAGTACCTTATTTCAAGTCTCTCTGAAGGATTCTTGCCCTCTGAAGAGCACTATCGCTCTTTTCATTTGAACCTTTCCAAAGACCCACAATCATTGGCAACCACACAAAAAAGCCCATATCAATTATTTAATTACAAGTTAAAATAAATTTCTAGTTATCTGCTCTTCCTGGCTTCTGCATGTTGGCTTTGCTTTTTTGCAGTGGTTCAATCAACATGCTTCTGAGTTTCTGCCCAAAACACTGCCAACACTCACATAATAAATGATAATGAAAATTGGTGACACATCATCTAATCAACTCCTTAATGGGAGTCCCTGCTTACAATTTCATTTGTGGAAGCTAAAAAGAAACACAACTCAAGAACTGGTCTCTACCTTCTCAGAGTGGATATCACCTTTGGGAACGGCATTCAAAGGCAGTGAGAAAAGCCCAGGTTATTATTTATCACATGCAACAGTGTAAGACAGTTACAGGATTTTTGTACCAATGCTGTCAATGCAATGCTTCTTTTGAGTTCAATTTTACTTAGTTGGAGAGGTTTATAACTCATTTCATAAGAAAATGTTTTGATAATAAATAGCGAAAAAGCACACAGAATCATTAGCAGAAATGCTCACTGGATAGCAAGATGCAAGAAGATTTCTGAAGCTTGTTAATGTAAAGGTATTGCTTTATTTTCACTCATCCATTGCTAAAACTTCCATGAATAAGCACTTCAGGATTTGGCCCACCGATTATAAACAGCATGCTCCATTGTTCACTCCCAAGAGAATCTTTAATATGTTGGAAGTGGAGAAACCCAGCCGAGGCACAGTATTTTGAGCCAAAGGAAGTTTATGTAGCAGCCTGGCATATCTCCATAGGAAAACACATGCCCAATCCAGTAGAAATCCCAGATTTAAATTGCTGGAAAGCATTTTATGAGTCATAAATAAATCTTCATACTAATGCTTTGGGCTTGTACAAGAAACTGAATAGTTCCAAAGACATCTTAAAGAATTCTCCCACCCCTTTTAATGAGCATCTCTACTGCTGGCCAGAGTACTTTCTACGGAGCACTTACGGATAACGGGTAATAAATCATTTTCAAAAAAAAAACAAATAATCTTTGTGGTTACACAGGTGAAATGTGGATAAAACCATTTTCAAAAGCACATGAATGTAGAGAAAATCTGAAGAGAAAAAGGTCAAAACTAAAGTTGTACCACCCAAAACTATGAAGAGTCTTCACTGAAACGTTGTATGTTTCAAACATGCTTTGAAATACATCTCTTCCCAGTGTAGTCAATTCATACTTTTTAATTTATAACAAGACTAAAACATTTCAAGGTCAATGGCCTGTCAATGTCCATTCTGGCAGACGTGACAGGAAGTGTCATGTGTGCCAGACATGATGGACATGAATACAAGCGCAGAATACAACTCATCAATACTATTAAAACTCCAATAAACAGGTACAGCATTTATCCCTTGCAGGGGTGAACAGGGTTTTAATCACACAGCTCAAACGCACAAAATGGGTACATGTGTTTCAGCTGCACTTTCAGATGATGAAACTAGGTGGGCTATTATCCCTGTTTGGAGTTGTTCAACCCCCCCCGATAAGCTATTACATGACAATTGCTTTGAAAGGGAAGTAAAAGCAGTTACAAACTCCAATTGCTTGAACTAAAAACATCACCTTAGATTGAAGCACTAACAGACTTATTTGAGCTTACTCACTGAAGCAGTAAGCTTAAGATGCACATTTGACTGAGTTTCTGTATGAAGTAGGCAACAGGCATCATGCAAGCAAGTCTTCCCAAAAATCAAAGCCTATTTCCAACCTACAAATTCATTCTTTATGTATGCAATTTAAGAAAACCAGAATGCTTGAAAGCACCCAAAGTAGCTACATTATTTGTGCTTTCCATTGAATCTTAATAATGCTGCTGTAAAAATCACTAGAACTGGCTTAAAAGGAAAAGACCAACAAATTTAAGGATCTTTTCCACATTTTTTATACAGAGAAAGACAGGTAAGACTGCAAACATCACCATTCCTTAGCAGTAGACAGGAAAGACTAATATATCAGCCAGTGAAAACATTAGCATGTTACATTCTTTAAATATTTCATTCTTTGTGGATAGTCCAGTTTGAAGCATGACGTTTGCCATCAGTAAGACATGGTTTTAACAGCACGAATGAAGGAAAGGAATTTTATTAAGCCTTTTTCTAAATATGTATCTCAAAACCAGAGATTTGGTTTGTTTGGGGTTTTTTTAAGTTATTTTCAAGTAATTTCTGCATATACACTTTGGCAACTGTTCATCTGCAAGAAATGTTCAGAAAAATTTAAAAAGCTAAAATTGAAGCTCTTTAAGAGCAGAAAATGCAATAATATAGAAAGTACCATTTTTTTAAATACAAACCACTCAACCATGAAGTTTTCAGGGCAAAAATTTACAATTAAGATGTGTTACCCATGAAAAAGAAAAATAATTAACATGACAATATTCACTTATGTCCTTACTTTGTTCAGAACACTTAGTACCAGGCAATGCAGATGAGGTCTAAAATTATGCATTTAACTTAAGATTTTGGACTCACTGGAAGCTTGGATTGTTAACTCTGATCACCATCATAAGGACCTGCTTCTCTTCTGAAAATATATAGGATTACCCAAATCATAACTTGAATATATTAGTTAAACGTCTAAAATCAGACACCTAAAGTTAGTGTGAAACTCCAGAATACTAGTGTAGCTGAGTTTAAAAAGATTGCTAATAAAACAGATGTGTTATAGAACTGATGAGTACACATAGGGGCATTGTTCACATAAGGAAATCAAAATAATGATTGTGTAAAAATTTTTGCCATATGCTTTTGGATCAATACTCTCCTGAAACCTCTTCAGCTATATTTGGTGATCCAAATTTGCCACTGCAACACTTCCACATCTTGCAGTTCTGTGCAGATTATTCCAAATCACAAGCCCTTTCATATCTGCAAAACTCCACTTTGCCTTACCTTTACTACAGTTTCAGCCATACCCAAAACAATGCTCAATTAACCTTTACTATGATTTGGATATTGTTCATCAGCTTATCAATCTATACATTTTTAAAACATCATTTTTATTGATGCAAGTGCTGTGCCAAGTTCATTTGTTTAATACAGAACAGATACAAGCTTTTGTCACGTTTAGCAGTGCGTTAATTCAGAAGCAATCTCATTCTTTTTACCATTAACATAAGCAGAATCAACAAAATCTAGTCCATATGTGAAATCAACTGGTTTCTCCATCTACTTTTTTTTCATCTACATGATGACTGGCTGCAAAGTTTTACTAATCATGCATTATGAAATTAAATAAAGTTAACAAAACTAAATGCATATTCATGTCTGCTACAGAAAAAAAAACACATAAACAGTTTTTTTGTACTGCTAAATGAGCCATTAGCTCAAGACAGGGCAAATCCATGTAGTCATGCTCTATTATTTCTGTAACAGTGTATACAAGCCTTTATTAAAGACAAAGACATCATTACAATAGACATTAGACACAAAGAAAAAGATCCCTGATATAACAATCGCACAAAGAACTCAGAAACGAGGCTATTGCACAATTCACTGGCTACTTATTATCTCCAGAGAACTAGGTAATTAATCAGTTGACAATTTTTGATATAATTCATATGGAAAATCACTGCCAAAATCACATTTTACAACACATGCAAAAAGGTATCTGCCTCAAAAGCAGATCCTATCAGCAGCCCCTGAAAAATGGGTCCAACCAAGTTTTAAATTACTCCTGAAGTCAAGAAATGTTATTTGCAATGATTTTTTCCAAAGTTGTTCCATGCAGACTAGCATATTTTGCTTTTCAATCAGATTTGTAATCACTGATTTCAAGGATTATAAATAATAGACAGAGCTGAACAAGAGAGTTAACCAAATACATTTTCAGCTGCACATAAATGCTCATGAATATATTTTCCCTTGTTCAGCCAGCTTCATGGACAATTAAGTAGTACTTCTGCAAACAACACGTTCAGCTAAATCTTAAATAACTCAGCGTTTCAGCTCTAACTGAATGAGATGTCTCCTATACTTTAGAAAAGGTTGGTATTTTCATCAGGCCAGTTCCATCTTAACACAAATATACTGAACATATGCAGAGACAAGAGACTCTGCCTTATCTCCATGACTAAGGATTAATATTACTTTATCTGGGAGTTTAGTGGGAGGTGTCCCTGCCCATGGCAGGGGTTTGGAACTAGATGATCCTAAGGTCCTTTCCAACCCTAACTATTCTACGACTCTATGATTCTATGATCTTAATAATTACATTTTTTAAAGAAGATTAAGTATTTAACAGAAAAAAAAGAAAGATTACTAAGCTTTAAACACCATCTGAACTATTTCAGCTTCTTTTTTCCCCCATGTTTCTAACCTCTTATATTTATGCCAAAATTTGCCAAAATAAGCTTAGTGAGCAGAAGTTGAGTAAGTTCAGCAGTTGCAAATTGCAAGGTGATAAACTGGGAAACCAGATGGAAGCACAGGATAAGAATGTTGGTCAGCAATTGTGACTGGGGAGTTGACTCATCCAGGGAGGAGACAAGGAAAGAAAAACTTAGTGAAAGGAGATCAGAAAACTCAAAAGTATGAAGAGATTTAAGCAGGAGAAGCAAGATTGCAGGAAAAAGCAGAATAGAAGACTCAAAAATGTTATTTACGTGACAGAAATGAAAGGAAAAAAACCCAAGTAAAATACATAGTCATGCAGTGGGTTTTGTTTTTTTGGTTGAGGGGTTTTTTTTAACAGTTTGACTTCTTTAACTTTTGACTCTTTGTTTTCCTAGTGGTTTGTCTGGTTTTAGCTGAAATAGACTTCCCCTTTCTTATCAGTCCTCTGGACATGAAAAACATCCCTTAACACTTTCTAGAAAGGTACAGCTACATACACACACACACACACACAATTTAAAAAGGTAACAGGGTCAGTGGGCCAAAATGATACACTCAGAAATACTGAATCTATATGAGAATTTATATAAAATTAATTCTCATGAACACGTAATATGAAATTCAGAAGTGTAATGCAATACGACACACAACATCGGGAAACTATCCAAAATCCCAAGAAAAGCACTTTCCTCTGAAGAAAGATTATTGCCATCAGCGATGTAAACTAGATGATTTAGTGCCTATCAAATCATAACAAGGATTAGTCATAAGCAAATAGACTTTTTGAGACTCTAAAAGAAGAGAATTAGGATGTCTCTCCATTGTCATTCTTTGCATCTAGAAAACAGATCTGTTTATCCTGTCAATCACTTTTCCTGGCACAGAAGCGGAAGCAACAGTAAAACATAAAAACTACAAGATAATTGCATATTATCTGGGAAGCTGCCCCCGAATTCCCAATGAGTGCTTGCCTCTCAACTGCCACCTTCAGAACTCCTAAGAGAGACTAACTCACAGCTGGGCATTTACTAATATTCTATTCTCATACTGTCCTTGTAATTTTCCCCTGTAAAAATGACTGACAGCCTTACCTAAAAGGAGGATTTCTTGCCTTTTATGCTTACTTTATTTATTTTTCAACTCTGTTTTTGCTGGCTCCACTGGATGTCTACACAGTCAACATAAACTAAGCCCACCCAATTGGTATGGATCCCTGCCAAAACACAATGTGTTAGTTTCTTAGACTGCCTGGAAGAAACTGGGTGAAAAACAGTGTGGGGAAGTACAAGAGGATGGAGAGACAAGACAAAAGTGTAAGAATTAAGGTCTGAAATCCAAATGATAATCAGACCTTTTCCACTTTGGTACTGTAATACTTTGTGAAGATGGCTTCTCCACCAAGAGGGGAGAGTTTTTAACTCTATAGCTAACGGACCAGATTTCAAAAGCACCCTAATTCTTACCTTATTCTTTGCCTCATTTCATAGCTCTGTCAAGATACTTCAATTGCAACTCACAAAGACCCAAATTTAGTATAATCTAAACCTATCTCACTCTAAGCAATTTTTGGAAATCTGAATTGGATCTGTTTATAACTCTCATCCTATTTATGAAAAACATTCAGCAATACTACTACCCTGTGCAATCACTTTGCACCTCTTTTCCCTTTGCTTAGGTATCAAGACTGTGTAGCACCACGGGGATCTCTGTCAAGTGATACTACTACTACTATAATCACACCAAATAATTATGAAGTGAAATCAAACAAAATGTAAACCAGATTAATTCAATGCAGATTCTCTTTTAAATGAATCTAGCCTGTGAAATGCTCTGTGGCAGGGTGTCATTTTAGGAAGTCCTTCAAAGATATTTAAAATGATTGGCATCTATTCTAGCTACAATAAAAGCAAGACTGAATTGTTATAATTAGGATATGTCAGGATACACTTTCCATAGCACATATGTCAACTCTGCCTTGCTTCCCACTGCTAGAAGCTGGAAGAGAAAGTTCTCCTCCTCATACAGCTTCCCCTATAAAAAGACTGGGTAAAGATCTGCATCCACAGCCACATGCACAAACAGATGAAAAAAAAAGTTTTTTTTTTTAGTTGTGTGTCTTTCCCTCTTCAAACTAATGGTTAATGGAAAACATCACTAAAAACTGCTACAACAGAAGCTGTACTTTCACTTGTAAAAACTGCTTAGTACAGTCTCCACATGCCATGCAATAACGAACGGTTCATCAGACAATTCTAAAACTTCTGCTTCCTCTCTTCCTCTTCTCAGTAAAAAGAAAAACGAATGACAGCTGAAGGGCCACTCTCAACGAGAACCTGAGACTCTCCAAGAACTCTTATCTGTGAATTCAAAATAAAGTCTCATACAGTTTCTTTCTCAGGGCAAGGGGACCATTGGCTATAACTACAGGCAGGACACAGAAATGGATGTTTAGGCGACTGTTCTGGGTTCAGCAGTGGCAGTCATTTTTCTCCTTCTTAGTAGCTGGTGCAGTGCTGTGTTTTTGACCTTCAGCCTGGGCACAGCACTTGTAAAACCAATGTTTTTTATTGCTGCTCAGTAATGCTCACTCTGACCAAGGACTTTCTGAGTCTCATGCTCTGCCAGGGAGGAGGAGAATCCAGGAGGAAGCAGAGACAGGGCACCTGAATCAAACTGACCAAAGAGGTATTCCATATCACAGCACATCATGGCCAAGATGCAAAAACTAGGGTCAGGGACCCGGAAGGGTTAGATCATTGCTGGGTTGGGCTGGGTATCGGTCAGCGGGTGGTGAGCGGTTGTATTCTCTTCCCCTGTTGTTTCCCTCGTCATTATTATTATTGCTGGTAGCAGCAGTGGTTTGTGTTATACCTTAGTTACGGGACTGTTCTTATCTCAACCCATGGGAGTTACATTCTTTCAATTCTCCTCCCCATCCCTCCGGCAGCAAGGAAAGGGGCAGGGGAGTGAGTGAGCAAGCTAAGTGGCTGACTGGACTTAAACCACAACAGTTCATTTTGGCATCCAACGTTGGGCACGAAGGGTCAAGATAATGACAGATCTGAGCAGAGTGTGTCTAATTGTATTTGGATAAGCATTCACTGTTTTGGTTTAAGAGTCACTCGTCACAATGCTGATTTATTAGCTCTCAAAGTTGTTGCTCTTTATCTCACAGTTTCAGCATGTCGTACCTTATTTACAGACAGTATTTGCGGCCTTAGTGTTTATCAGATGGGGGGCTTGGGCTGAGGTTTTGGTTTTGTTTCATTGTATTTTATGGCAATGACTTGCAATACAGGTGGATCCTGCAGCAGGGAGGGATGGACGTGGCCATGGACTTGTACCTCGCCATCCTGCTGCTCTTCACTGTCCTGGCCCTTGTCCTTGCCTCTGTCTTCGTGGGGCTGCAGGGAGCTGAGAGGGAGCGGCCCTGGGAGCAGCTGGCGGCCAAATCGGTCTGGGAGAGCAGTCTCGGGGACCAAGAGGCCAGGAGGGAGCAGCTGCCGGTGGAGGAGGTTGGGGCGGTTGAGGAGTGGAAGGACGCGGTTGCTGAGCAGCAGGAGGAGGCTGTGGAGGAGTCGGGCCCTGAGGCCGAGCCCAGCCCCACAGCAGCCGAAAGCATCCCCCGGCAGCCACCGGAAGAGCTCTGCGAGCCAGAGCCCCAGGAGGATGTCAGTGATGTTTAAATAAGTGCCTAAAATATAGCTGGATGAAAAATCTGAAACCAAATTTAACTCTACAAATCCAGACCTGGGGCACAGTCTATGATAGGATGGCTTTGGAGGAGTCTTGAAAGCTTATTTTCCACACAGACCACCTCGGTATTGCGGATGAAATAATACCATAAAAAGGATCCCCCAGTACCACTATCAGACTGCTGCACCCTGTGGCAAGAATGGCATCATGGCTGGAAGTCCTTCAGCACCAAATCCAGCATACAGTAGAGCTACAGCATCAGGGAATTTGCAGTACATATTACAAGTTAGCTCCTTCAATAGGAGGAAGATGGTCAGGACTTCACCTTCTACACAAACGTTTTTGCAAGTAGTGTGTCCACCACACATTTGGAAGAATGAAACAATGAACATCTTACCTTGCATCGTTATTTTTGTGGGTTCTGGAAACAGAGGAATGAGCAGGAGGTAGATGAGGTAGACAAAGGAGAGGCCATTGTAACGGAAAGCACAGGCTGTGATGAAAAAAAGAAAAAGAACATATAGCTTAATCAGCATGGGATAATCATTCAATAGCATAAGACATTTCCCATCTGAGTTCAATGCTTACCTAATTTAACTTTTCACCATTTATTTAAATCGTTTTTACACAAGTATTCAAGTTCATGCTTAAATAAAATTAATTGCACTTCTGAAGCATCTTCACAGTAATATATATTTTAAGTTTAGCAGAAGACGCATCCAAGATACAGACCATGTCCTGAAGGGTAACTAGTGTTATCTAAACCTTTTACTGTCCTCATATATAAACTCATTAAACCATTCCCCCCCCAAATTTAAAGGGATGCATAAATCAATACTTCGGGCTTTCTTTAGGCTACATACAAGTTTATTACATTAAAATTGAGAGTTATCAGTAAATAATGAAGAAAATGATAAAGCATATTCAGATTCCAAGTTACAGCATGCCTAAAATTACCAATTATCTTTAAAATAGCAATGTCTTTAAATTATTACAGAGGTCTTTGAATTTTACTATCACTCATTTGTTTGCCTTTAGAAGTTCTAGTAAAATGACTGCGAACCACAAATGAAAAGGGGCTGTTCCCATGAGATAAGTAAACTGCAGAGGAATCAGGAGATGAATTAACTTCTGCATTTATTAACTCATGGAACATACCTAGTAACAATTAAGTCTTCTCAGCTATATCCAAACCAACTTTGTTTTGGAGGACAGATACAGCCTTAGTCCTGCTAGAAATGTGTATTCCAAAAAAACTGTCACCATTCTCCAGTCACCATTTCATGAAATTTCATGGAGAGTACACTGGATATGAGGTAACAAGCATTAATTAGTCCTCATCCTTGCCACACCTGTCCATTTTAGTTATAAATGCAAAACAGGTAAGTATATTGACAAAGAAATTGGTATAACAGCTGTAATTTTTGTTTCCCAAACTAACTGATTAGTTCAAACAACCAACTTTATTTGTCCCTGCCCATGGCAGAGGTGTTGGAACTAGATGATCTTAAGGTCTTTCCCAACCTTAACTGATCTATGATTCTATTATTTCCTTAATAGCCCTGACAGACTCTGGATTTATGCTCCATGTCCACAGCACAGCCAAGAAATATGTGGACTTTATGGGTAAGTCTGGCAAGAAGGAAGGACAAAAAGCATCTATGCTCCAGTTCCACACACATGATCCTGACACCAGCCCTCAAAAAATCTGTCAAGCACTATGAAATCTATCAAAGCTTGACACAGAGTTTTTCAGAGTAAAAGCCAAAATGCTTAAGAGCAGGTTCTCATTTGTCTCTAAGAACGTAAACTCAGGTTGCTCCTGTTACTTACGATTTAAGCTGCCTTTATAGCCACAGCCGTTAAAGGGTACCCAAAGATTTACATCCATATTTGTAACAAAGCAAAACTGCAGTATAAAGTAAATAGGACCTATTCCACTGGGAATTTTGTAAGCAATTATCAGAGCATTAAAGTGAATGTACTTGAAACTAGGGAGTCAGCCCCACTATTACGTACTTACTCTCAGGGTGCTCTAGAGAGGAGCACAGGATGTGGTCTTCTTGGAATGAATGGCAAAGAGGACACTCCTGACATCAGGACAAATCCATAAATGAACTTCTCTGCAAGTTTAATTTGGGATGGAAAGTTCTTTGCCATTCACAGAAAAAGTAGAGTGGTGGTTCAAGGCAAATTTAAAGCCTGTAGCTTTTCCACTTGACAGGGAAGGATCAATGTTCTCAGTCATTTTGGTAGAAGAATAATAGTATTAGCAGATAATACTATTATCCGATAATTACAGGAATTGTGTCAATCAGCTTCTAGTCATGTCAAATAGCTCCATTTCAGCGCAACACTATACACATTTTCTTCAGAATTGAGCTTGCTACACTTCTTTTAGAGCACCTAGCACTCAGGTTTTTTAGTACAGTGACAGAAAATAGCAACTAGGCACTTTAGATACCCTCATTTACTAGCCATATGTCAACAAATGCCTTGGTAATAAATCTATGTCGATTATTCAGAATCTCTGTTTATATCAAAGCATACTCCAGCTAACTAGTAACCTTGGCTAGACATCTCCCGGAAAACCTACATTTGTTTAAGCAGTTGCAAGAGCACCAGCAATACATTTTTCAGAATTAATAAAATAAACCCCCCAAACCTGATCTGCAACATTTTTACTATGCCTGCCTTAATTATTACACTGTTTCCATTTGTGATTATCTCCATTCATCCAGCACATTTTGCTGAAGAGATTAGTGTTTTACCAAGCTAACCTGCTAAAGCAAAGAGCCATAACTCTTGAGCCATAAGCATTTGTGAAATACACATATTCCTAAAATCTGATTCTCAAAACTATCTAGAGCAAGTTGCTGGGCATAAAATCAGCTTCCGTTTGTCACTGATACAACAAGAAAGGATGAACCAAAAAAAAAGGCAAATGAAACCATCCTCTGCACTCCCTCTACCACTCACAGTGGTCTCCTTTTGCAAAGGTGGATGTACACAGATGTCCATCACAGTGGAAAGTTGCATTTGAGGTCAATTCAATTCCACAAACAGAAAAAATCACCTACACAAATGAATTTCTTGGCAAGCCAGGTGACACAGAAATTTCTGGGTATGTGGGTTACATTGGTCAGTTTGCACTATCAAAATTAATGTAATGTTAGCATTTTAGGCTTGTTACTCCTTCCCAAAATTGTCTAATCAATTAGTGAAATTAATTTTGGAGGAATTATTCTCAATCTATACTTACCTCAAAATTTACTGCTTACTATTTCTAGGCCTGTGTTCTCAAAAGCTTTTTTTTCTGCAGCTACATAAACTGTACTATTAGCTGACATTACTTCTCAATACAAACCCCCCTTTATGTATTTTTTCATATAAACTGTCCTGCAGAAACTTTATATAAAAATATTCTGAAGACATTTGGTAAAAAGAAATATTTCCTAAGCTGAAAGTGTTAATTTTATTAGTGTCAAGGAAACCCTTCAGTTTCTTAGTTTCGGAGGCACACATCTGCCTAAACAGAACACTAAAAAAAAAAAAAGCAATAAAACAAAAGAGTTAAACAGGTAAATAAATATACCATAGATGCCAAATCACAGAACCGTTAGGGTTGGAAGAGACCTTTGAAGATCATCCAGTCCAACCTCCTTCCAAGGGAGGGCCACCTAGAGCAGGTCGCATGTGAACAAGTCTAAGCAGGTTTTGAATATCTCCAGAGAGGGAAACTCCACAACCCTCCAGGGCAGCCTGCTCAGTGCTCTGAAAGTCCAGATACACTTTCCCTTCAGTCTTCTTTTTTAACCCACATTTTTCACCAGGCTTTCTAACAGCCTCTGCTGACAAAACTCCAGAATACACAACTGTGAAAGCCATTTAAAAATACTTTTACAAGATTTGGTAGGAAGTGGGTGTAATGATTACCTCATACAGGTAAAACTTCTTCGGTAAGAAGATTCATTTTATTATACTACAAAATCTTTCCTATTACGCTACAATTACTAGAGCAGATAGTTGCATACAAGGCCTTAAAAATTTCCCCAATGCTGAGTAGTGTTATTAACATAATGATCCATAATTTCCATTAGATAAGAGTATCAGAACATGTTAGGCTTAAGAACTCCTTAGACATTCTTACACAAGATCTGAGTTCTCCTCTCCTTGAAATCAAGAACTGCCATTACATGTGGGAAGTTCTAGACTGGTAATATTTTAAGGGATACTTGTATATTCCTTGCTACAGTCTATGAAAACAGTCAATATTTCAACACCAAAAGAGGACATTAATTATTGTATGTTGCTTTTTCTGAATTAAAAAAAAAAAAAAACAAAACCAAATACATTTTGCAGAGATTTCACAAAGTTATTGTCTACAACTCTGTGAAAAGGACATACTCTTAAGTGAGATACCTTTCAAAATTATGTTTTCTTTTTCATTAGACAATACAGTTTTAAATGCTTCAGACTACAGTAAATATATGCTCTGTACATATGCATTTGAAAAGAAAGGCACTCCCTGCAGTCCACAATTTATGGTTTATTAAGGAACACAGATGTTGTCTGCTCAAACTTTAGTCTGAAGCATATCTTTAATGCAGAATTGAAAAAAAAAAAATCCCAAGTTTTTATTACGATTAATTTGAAAAAAATAATTTATTCTTTTGCTACGTTTAGGACGCATCAGTCTTAAAAAAAAAAACCAAACCCAGAAAAGCGTAAATCACATGACCCCATGTAACCTTGTCCTTCTAGATATTATTTTCCATTACTATATGACAGCCAAAGAAGAATGTTTTTGAACTTGACAAAATCTACTCCTCCTTCTTAGACTCACCACTGAGTTACTACATGTAGATACTGCTTTATTCCAACATCAAAATTCTAACAGCTGTTACATGTTATTATTTCATATTCCTACCAACAGTACTTTCCTTTCATCTACTTAAAGAGAATAATTTGTATAGAATCTGCATTTTACCTGTTAAATAAGAAATGCTGGAGGGCAAACTGGGTGGCAATAAGAGAATTTTGCACCAAGTTTGTTCTTGGAGAGGGAAAAATAGCCTCGTAAAAGATGTGTTTAGTTTTATTCTACAAAATATTTAAAATATATTGAATTCAGAAGTGGAAACTACCTGTTAAAAAAAGTAAGCTTTTAAGAGTGCAGGCATAGTACCAACAGACTACTGACTTCCCATCTGTAAGCTAGAATGGTGTCAAAAGCCATGACAACAGGAAATATGAAGGACAAGTGAAGACACAATTATCCATCTACTCACTACTTCTAAATTTGCTAAAAAGGCACTGTCATTAATGCTAACATTCTTAGTGTTATCCTCTCCGGACATGTGTGCATGAACACATTCTTCTGATGCTAATGTGTGCATTAGCATCAGAAGAAATTGATTCAGCCAACAACAATGAAGTTCTGTGTCTTCCACCTTCAGCAGGATATTGCAGTGTTTGCATCCTGTGTTAACAACTTTACAGCTGCAAGATTAAGAAAGCTATGCAAGGATATTTTTCAAGATTGATAGCTTTAGACTAAAATTTGTTTTAAAATTCATGCTTATTTTTCCAGTGGCAGAAAATACATCCAGTGAAAATATTCATTGGAAAAAGTGCTGCTGAAAAAATGCCTAACCTTGAGCAGGCAAGAGTTGTTGGCTGAAAGACAGAGACAGAGCTGACGCTGTTCATACATTCTTATACCCAGCTGATCTGAAATAAGTCTCTGAAAGGAAGCCACCGGAAAACAAAAGGGAAAGGGAATCAGTAGCTGACTGATCTGTGAAACTGCTTGCTCTCCATGAGGCCAAGTGTGCAGCTCCTCAAGCTAGGAGAACTCAGCACCAGATTCCCATCTCTACTGCTATAATTTTGCATGGTTATTCCATAGTTATTAACATGTTTTCTACCAGTTGGGTCCTCAGAATTCTGAAAACACCCAATTAACGCCTAATTCAAATGACTTAAACAAGCTAAAGAAGACAGACTTTGCTACTAGATATGTAACATATGAACAAGACACTGGTATACACACTCAAGATTAAATGCTTATGCACTCCAGTCTGAGGAGTGAAACAACTGCTAAAGCAAATATATCTCCCCCTCTAAACCCAGGTGCTCTATAAGAAAATCCATGAACGAATGATGAACTCTTCCAGGAAGATGTACAGTTGAGATTCCTCTTATCAATAAGGCACTGTCCTAATGATATGATTATTAGGCCTTTCCACTTGTGCTGCCCTCCAGTAAGACATTTATCAACCAGTTTTCACATTTTAGACTATTCAAAATTGGGCATTTTTTTTAATTTATTGATTATTTTTTTATCCTGAATCATCTTACTGGACACCAAAAGCTGCCTAACCAAGGCAAGTAGGTCTTGCATGACACCATATGGAACCTCCCTTCAGGAAACTAGATTTGCTCTATAAAGTCAGCTGATAGGAATAAAAGTACACTAGAAACTATCAGTGGTGTTTCTAAACATTTTAAACCATGGGAAAATGAACTACATGGTCTACACAAGAGCTCTGTAAGGAATAAACGTAAATGTTAAAAGACGTAAGGTGATTTAAAATTTACAGAATAAGAACTACTGTGAATAAAAGATTTTTCAAGGAAAATGAGTTAAAACTCAAACGAAAACCCAAATTTCCAACCATGTGACATGGAGAGTAGAGACTGGCGAGAAGCAGTTTAACAACTACTATTTGTATCAGCATAAAGCTTTTATGTTTAAAGCTTTTTAATTTCTAGTAATGCTCTCTCAATATCAACCAGCAAACGTAAAAAGGAATTAAACGCAGCCTTCTTTAACCAAAATGCACACACATGCTTTCATACAAAATGTTAGCAAACTGTTCTCCAGCATTTCCTTAGTTACTGGTGCCTTCACCCCTGGGGGCAGGGGTGTGCTTGAGGAGAAAGCCACCTAACCTCGCATCAAAACAAACACTCAACAGACTCTATATACACTGCTTGCTGTTGCTTGATGAGCAGTGTTTACAAACTAACATAGTAAAAAGTTAAGCTCATTCACTGTTGGCTGGATAAAACCGTCCAGTATTAAATCATCACAGAACAGGATCTTTCAGAAAGATGAGGGAGCAGTTACTCTCCTCTGTGTTACAAGCCAACAACTGGTCAGGTACAAGGGGAAACAAACCTCTCCTTTTCAGCTTAGAGACACAAGTGCAAATCTTACTAAGCCTCTGTGTATTTCCCACTTTTACCTGACATAGCCATGGCCCACCAAATGCAGTAACAATTATAAAGCAAGTAGATTAAAAAAGAAATTTGTTGCAATAAGAAATACATGTAACTAGTTTCTGAAGGAAGTTTCATTAGTTCTAGAACTTGCTATTTTTTATACCTTCTAACGCTTTTTCACATTTCAAATTTCTGCTTCAGAATTACAAACTTTGTTTCAGAAACTTTTCCGCCAAGATTTGTTGAAACAAGGAAGCAATTGCCACTCACTGTGAAGTTAGATATACTGTAAATAACCTATTTTAAAGAACAACACTCTGAAAGTGACCAAAAACCTATCTTCTAATAACGTCAAGTATCTGACAGCTGAACTTCCATGGGCACTATGCCTAATTCTTCCTTGCTGAAATTCAGAAGGGGTTAACTCCTTGCACAGTTTTGCTCTCATTTCTGAGGAATTCCCTTTGAATAATGCTCATGACAGATGAGACTAAAATTATACACTGCTGTGCAAGACAGTTAAGTGAAATGCATGTAAACTTATCATTTTAGAGCAAATTAATGGTCATAGCCTTTGGTGTATCGTGCAGAACCACACAGAACTGTGTCAGCACAGGACAAGTTACCTCCTGCATAAGCCAATACTCTGTTAACATTAAACAGCGCTGCTGATAATGCCGTGCTAACATTCAGCACTCCCCACCCCTCTCTGGAGCCAACTTTTCAGCAAGTGATGCGCACAAAGCAGTGGCACTTACCTAGTGTGTACTACGCTGGACAGAAAACCTTTTTCTTCTGGACAAAAGACATGCATACTTTGATACAGAGATAACTACTGTGCATTTGGTTCACGTCAGCACTCCTACAATCACATTTTTTTCACTGCTCAGTGCTCATCAGGAGAGATGACTGATGGACAGTGAATACTTTTCAAAGGGTTTTGGGATGGGACTTTTTGCTTTGACTTTTTTCTCCCTTTCCTCTCCCTCAGAGCAAAAGTTTCAGTAAGCTTCTCTCCACCAGAAACTACCTGGAACCGTCTTAACTTTGCAGCAAATATTGCCTGGGAATCAAATGCAGAGAGAGAGAGAACAGTAAAACATGTTGTTCACCTCTTTCAGCTCCTAGGTACAGGAGTCATGCTCCCCAACTATATTTGACATGAGGAAAATGACCAGAAGACCTCAGGAGCAAGTATACCACAACCATCACCTACTCAGAATCATGTATTTTAAAGGAGTATCTACTTTCACAAGCAAATCCAAAGTCAATATGCTTTACTGACATGACTAAGTACACAAGTATTTCAAAAGTAAAAAGCATGATGGACACCATCATCAGTATTTTTTTCCATTAGAAAGATCTTCTCAATGTCATAACTCAGTGGTAGACTGGAACTAAACTCTACTGTCTCTCAGATTGCCTTACAGTTTTGACTTTTGACATTGTGTTGATGAGCTCTTGCTCAACCAATCAACTAGAGATAAGGTTGTTTTTTTCTGGGTGAGTGGTTTATGATTGTTTTGAGACCTCTTTACGTATGTATGTATCTTTCAGTTCTGGTCTCTTATGTCACAGTGATTAAAGACCATTTTAGGCACATTCCTTCCCCCTCCCTCACCCACCTCATACAATTAAAACATGCCTAAGGAAGCTCCATTCCGAAAACACTGGTCATAACCTCTGTTATGCAGCTGGCACCTCTCTCTCTACAACAAAAATAGGTGGCAAATCTGGGATCTAGGATCTTGTCCTCAGGCTTTGTGATCAGGACAGCATGTCAGGCATTGGAAAGAGTAAGCAATTTCATGAGCTCATTTCACTGAAGTCACAACACTTTGCATTATGTGTACATATCTGTTAATTAATTGGACTAAGAAGAGGAGGAAGACATATTCCTCCAGCGAAGTGGCTGCCTATTCACATTCACACCCCCACTCCAGCAACAAGCTTCCCCACTTCCCTCTCCAAGCTCCTCTCTCTAGGAAAGTAACTCTGCTGCTCATCCATCTTCATGGAATGAGAAAGGCATGTTCCTTGCCCCTGGACATCCGGAGACAGCAGTCCAGTTGTGCTGCTACAGTTGCATAACCCTGGCAAAACTCAAACTAAAAATAACAGCAAATGCAGAACACAGATGACGACCAAACGTCACACAGTGCTTCTGCTAAACACAACATCAACCAGGGACATGATGTAGAGACAGCTGTGTGACAGAGATCTCCATGAGCAGAGAGGGATCAAGACCTTCATTTACAGCTGCTAAGAAGCTACCAGACACCAGGAACAGCTACTCAGTCAAACGCTTTGAGTAAGTAGAAATGAAATTTCAGCACATGTTACCAATCCCGCACAGCCTTCCACACTCGTCTCTTAAAACATCTAAATCATCATAAATCAATTGACATAAGATGCAGAGAGAACCAAGCAATTTTTTTTTTTTGCCAGCTGTTGCTTACTCTGACACCAGTCCTAAAAAACCCTGAGTCAGATGAAGGACATAGCAAAAAAACTATCCAAAGGCCTCTGAGGAATATAAACATGACTAAACATCAGAGAGGTGTTAGCGCTAAGAAATATGAGCATCATTAGCGAAGTTACAAATATGAATGCAGTGTTTGAAACTCTGCCATTATTTATTCCAGTAGCGGAAAGGATAGATAAACTTCCTTTCCTGGTCCATCACTTAAAAAAGAGCTTAGAGGGTTGGAACTACATGCTATAAATCTGGGTGATGAAGGAGCACTTCAGACAGTGCTACGAAGCCACAATGTTTACCAAAGGAAACAGAACTTTAAAAATAGTTATCTCCAGGATATCTGTCAATTGCACAAAGCAGATGCAAACCCCTCATTCTCATGATGTCACTATTCCAAACTGGTATTTCTTGTCCAATAATGAATCACTTGCTTAAAGGAGAATTGTGTGTCTCTTTCTCTCCTTAAAATATGCTAAGCAACTTTCTCTTACTATGAAGAAGTTTCAATCTACTGCAGGAAATCTTTTCAGGAAACCCACGAATTGCCTCGCAAACTATTTCTCATAACTAGGAACCAGGAAAGGATCCTGGAGAACCCAAAGAATCACAGAACCCAAGAAGATGTTGGGAGACTTTGTAACCATAAATCTGATTTGATCACAAAAACTGCTTATTCTGGAGAAGTAATATTAATCCCATCTGACTCCCAATGTAATTTCACATGCACAAGACTCTGCAATACAGAGTCAATCTGAGGCAGATGCCTTTTAATATGGGATTCAAATGCAACACTTATCTAGCACTGAATGAAAAACCTCCATCAGAAGTTCTGAGCATTGAAACCGGACCAGGGTCTTCTCCAGTTTTCAAACAGAAAGACAGAGTGCATATCATCGTTTAAAAAAAAAAAAAAAAAAAGAAAACACCTTCATTGTGCATCTACTCTGAGTAAAAACATTCCACATAGAGCACAAGGCACAGGTGTTAATACTGCATCTGTTTCTATGTACATCATTCAAGGCAGACTGCCCCCAATGTGTTACCTTCTACAGTACTGAGATAAGGTTGCCAAATCTCTCATTCTTGTGGGAGGCTACTTTCACATACCCATTTCCTATTACATGGCATCTGTAGTAATGATATTTTTCCCCCTTAATACAATGTGCAGAAACTCCCCCAGAGCTCTGATAAGCCCCCAGTCAAATTTTAAGAGCAAGATTGGAAATTCAAAATGATTTAATACCTCTTCCATGTTTATTGTGTCCTTGTCCAAGAATATTTGAATGTGGGAAGTTAAGAAAAAGTTTAACTTGAAGAAAACTTCCCACGCAGTTAGTAATTCTGTTTATATCTAGGCTCAATATGAAGTCTAACTACGTACTTCTTTGGAGTCATGCCACTGTCCTGAAGATACCAAGTGATATTATGTAGCATCCCATTAGCATAAAAAGTAAAGCAGTCACATCCCACCAAGGACATTAGGGCTCAGGGTTCGCCACTACGTTAACTGCTAGAGCTCTCAACACAGCCTATCCCAAAGCAAAGCACTGTTGGGGGGGAACACAGAGACAACAAAAACTTGTAATCATTAGGCATGTTCTGAACACATCAAGATGGGTACAGATAAATTTTAAGGTCCCAACATGAATCTTCATTCTCCAAATGCAATAGTATACTTCAACCAATCAACCAAATAAAAGAAACTAACCAACCAAAAAAAACCACCCCAAACTCATACAGAAAAACGCAAAACAAAACCAGCATCTCTTTAATTGAGCAAGATCTCAAATTTGAAGAAATAAGTTCACTGAGAGTCTCAGAAGACATGTTTCTTGGGAAAGAGCCAAAGCATACATCCTGGAGGATTAAAACTAAGTGAAGGGCACAACATTAAATTTGATTTAAACATATCCTGAAAATTTAAGAAAGATACAAACACCAAGCTGTGTTTCAAGTAAAACACTTGGGTTTTGTCCACAATCTCTGCAGGGAAGCTAATGATCCCTCACTGACAAGGGTTCTATATACAGTGAAGATAACAGCAGCAGAGACTTACATAATCCGTACAACTTTATTTATCAGCACTTCCATTAGTATAACTTTTTATCTGCTCAAGAAAGTGTTTTTCTCAGTAATTGACAAAAATTTCTTCTAGTTGAGAACACACAACACAGATTTCAAAGTAATCTTCGTGAGTAAACTGACCAGAATTAATATTGGATGAAGTTTGTAGTCCCAGAAAAGAAAATGTGCCTGAGTAAGTAAAATGTTGGATTTTAACACAGAGGCTTCTCTTCATTAACAGATAGATCAGTGTACAACAGCCAGTCAGTTTTACAGGAGTATTCTTATTTCTTATGCAAGAAAGATAATTAACTTCATGTTTTACCGCATGGTGTTAAATAATGGAAATGAAAAGATGAAGCTGCAGAAAGAAAACCACCAGCGACTTACAAGCTTGAGACATACCTAACTCAGTAATGTTGTTCTGCTAATGTGTTAGCAGGTCAAAACAGGAAAGTTTATTTACCACAGAGGCAAGATGAGTTAGGATCCTGCTACTATATGCATTAAAGCAGGCTTTAATGTTTGAAGTTTGTGTTACTTCGTAACTAGGAACAGTTAATCAGTATGACTACAACCATTTATCCTTTGTTTAGGTCATCATGGTCTACTTGTAAAATATAGCTCTTCCACAGTGTATACCAGCACTGCCCCTGAACTTCTACCCATTCATAAGATTCTCGGGATTCCAATTCTGTAATTCTAGGAAAATCCTGCCTTTGTTCCCCAAATAAATGCTCTAAGGTAAGAATTTTAAGATGACTGCTGAAACCTATCATGAAATCCTGCTCACTCAATTTCAGCTTGTATTTTTATACCTGCAAAAACATAAAAAAATATTTTGTAGAATGTTTGGATGCATATATATCAGTTTCAACACTGTCTATAGGTTAGTTATCATACCAGGAAAAATCTGAAAGTGAATTTCAGAGACAACACATGGAGGGGAACCTTTCAAGATAAGGAAAAAAAGGGAGAGACTGGTGGGAGACTGCAATGCCAAGTTTGTCATTCAGTCTCAAAGACTTCTTCAGTTTACAATCCTGTTTATCAGTGCCTGAGGGTTTATTAGGACAGGTACAGTGCTAGCCACAGCTCAGTGGAAACTGCTTACATTTCCATTTAGCCTCCAACAAAGAGGACAAGCAGAGCAGCTGCAACTGACAGCCACTATCTTGATGTCATACAATCAGAAGGCGAGGGATGAACTGCCAGCCTCCAGCTACATAAGCATGGTTTGCCGTAAGACAAATTTGTACCCCATTTGGACCTGCCTGTTGTGGAGTCATCACCCCACCTTGGGGCCAGCTGAACTTCACCAGCCTTTGAAACAGGCCTTTGCTGAACCCCAGCCAAGAGCTGTCTGCAAAGGCCTCAGCACCCAGACCCTGCTGCTTCCCCACTGAGAAAATACCAAGTAGCACAGTACATGGTGCTCTTGGCATCAATGTTCCTCCTCCTCAGCAGCTGCCACAAGATTATTTAACAGCCAAGATGGTTCTGCTGGCATGGAAACGGCAGCACTGTTTTCTGACTGCAAAATACTTTATGTGCAAACAAAGCAATGGAGCATGTTAGCCTATGCCTTCCTATTTAGGAACATGTGTTTTCTTTGGCAGCAAAGCTAAAGGAATCCTTTTGCCAAGTGTCCCCTGTGACTCCCAAGCCATCACCACAGACATATCAGCATAGCTACTTGCAGCAGTCAGTGCTGGCACAACCAACACAGAGGACACCCTGTGAAAAGGGGAGAGAAGGGGTGGCCAGGAACTTAAGGAACTGACTACTGGTGAAAACACTGCAACTATGTGCCCAAAACTAGAGATAAACTATCTGTAGCCCTTAAAAGGCACTGTGTCTCATCATCTTCATGAGGATACCATGGCACAGCACCCCTGAGAAGGTGAGGAAGAAACTTCCAGAACCAAGAGTGGTGAATTCATCAGGCATGTAATGTAACTTCTTAGGTCTTCAGGAAAAGTGCCAATGTCAACTCTACTCACAGTAAAATCAAAAAGACATTTTACATTTAGTTTCATATCTTTCTGTTTATTTGTTGCTTCTTCCCCACCCTCACACAGATTTCTCAGGAGGAGGAACTTTGAAGATGAAAAGGGAAAGGATAAAATATGGGAAAATCAAACACTGCTTTGAAGTATTCTAAAGAAAAATTATTTTAATTATCAGGCACTTGCAGAGTTATCTTTCTAAAAGCCCATGGAAGAGAAAATCTTCCCAGCAAGAAAAAAATAAATCTGACCAAGATTAATACCTCATTATGCTAGGGACTACCCAAGCACGTTAAAAAGCAGATAACTTCAGTAGACAAGACTGTTTAGAGTGGGGAAAATGGAAATCTCCTTACCTGGTTTATACAAATAAGTATCCAAAAGACAGAAAATTACTTGATTTTACCACATTTATATGACAGCCCTGTAGCAAAATGACAAATTCCCAAGCCTAATCCTGCAGTTCCATAACACAACCTGTCCACAAAAAGATATCCTTGTCTCTCTTCCAAAATGGTGGCAGATGTACATACAAGCAAGAGTGTACTCCAAAATAAATATTTATTTCTTTTTTTAATTACAAAAAGCAAGAGGAACTCATGAGCTGGTAAAATGATTCTCCAAGTCATATCTGCACCACTTTTCCAGTTGTTTTCTCCTTACTCTTTGCTTCATTTTCTGCTTGAAAACATTGTGGAGGCACTAGTTCTAAATACATTTGTGTTCTTATCTTGTGCCAAACACTGCAGCATCTGAACACCTGTCAGGAAAAGATGCACATGTGCCATGTTAGGAAAATACAGCAATGCCTTTTGAGATAACAGAAGTGGTAAAGAGACAAGCAGCAGTCTTGGGATGCAGCTCCAGCAGGAGGATAAAAGTTTTCCCACCCTCCAAGACAACAGACTTAACACTCCTCATCTGCTTCCAAATGCATTCATTAGCAGCCTTACACAGAGGATGGCCCCGTAGCCACAGATACATTCAAACAGGAAAATATTTGTGAGAGCATGTTTGATAAGAGTAGACTGTATTACAGGAAATCATAAATCTAGTGGTATTAATGCCTCAGAATTCTTAACCATATCTTTGCTAAATCCTATGTTTATTTCAGCATTTATGATTAAACTGCCAAATTTTGTGCTTTCCTGGTGGTCTCAAGTTTTAAGCCAGTAGGTTGGTTTAAATTTGAAGTGTTGGTATCACTAAACTAATATATCAACCTTTAAGGGAAGATAATGTTTTACAGAGATAGAAGAAAACTCATACTTTATCCCAAACCATTTAGGTGCTTTTCTTCTCCTCTAGATTAACAGAGTTGTTAGCATCTTTCTTTCCCTTCACTTCATCTTACTCTCCTCCCTCAGATTCGCAGCAATCCCAGTTCAAATGTAAAGGATAGAATTCCAACAAACATTATACAGCCATCTGAAACAAGCTAATCACTGCGTTCGCTGGTTAATCATACAAAATCTGATGTGTGGCTTACCTGAACTACAAGGAAACAACAGTAACCACAAGAAGCTCATCCAAATGAGCACAGTGATACCCTGATCCTGCATTCCTTATTTGAGCATTTGTCCTCTTTCCCAGGACTTTTCCAGTAATGGCAGAAGAATTCATAAACTTTAACAGAATCCACAAAGTAGTAGCTAAGCCTGCTTGTGCATTAGGCAAAATACATGGCTTGTTCATAAGCCACTGCAACCTGATCAACAACAGTGACCCAAAATCCTTCATATCAAGTTATTTCTGAGAACAGGAACAACTGACTAGAAACCTGTCTTTTTCTTGGTCACTTTTGCATTAGGCTAAGTGACCCCGAACCCACACTATTAGACCTAAAATACAACCATCTCAAAATGTCTGGGAATACTGTTTAGTTTGTGAGTATAATTTGCATAAAGCAGTCAGATTTTTAGTTAGCTCGATTCATTCGCATGGCAAGAGAACAGCGTGCATGCCATGCACTCACTCTCAGTCAGCAATCAATCAACTGATATATTTGTTTCTTTCACCTATAAGCATATGGAATAAAAAGGCAGTTCTCGAAAGACCCAAATACTGAATGGTTTCATCTGAAAAAGGGAACTGTAGCCCAACATATCCCAAAAAAGAAGAAATGCCATTTTTGTGTCTGGAAGACAATTTCAATTGAGCTTGTTAAAGAGTACTTCCAATTTCTGAAGTGATGCAGTGCAGTGTGAACTGCATCCTGAACCGTACAGCCTAACAAGGCTGCCTTTGTTGATTTTGATAGAGAACATGGATAGCAAAGTGATATGCTAGCCCATACAAAGTCACAGTTTTAACTGCAGATTTAGAAAAGCACACAACATATTTTTGATAACACATGAGACACAGTCCTAATTCAATGCATGCATTTTTGTTAATTGAGCTCATCTCTCCTGCCAAAGTTGCAATGATTTTCCTGAAGATGAATGTCAACCTGGTAAGCCAAAAGCCATTTATCAGCTTTTAGCTAAAAAATATTTGAAGAGCTTTAAAAAAAAAAAAAAAAAAAAGTATTAAAATGCTGATTGAAACCAGTATGAATGGTTTGATTATTACATGGAGTCCTGGAGTGGGGAAAGGGGAGTATATTCTGCTTTGTGGTTAGGAAAAGTTGGCAATCTGAATCTGACCCCCGCCCTTTTTTGTGCGATCTCCACATAATAAATCTGACATTTCAGAAGAAAGCTTCCATTCTCCTCCAACAGCCCTGTCCAGAGGAGCGAAGAAAAGTGGGTCCTCTGCTCCTTTTTTTTTCAGGGGTCCAGAGTATTTCCAAAAATAATACCCTGCCCAGATGTTGAATCAAACTTACAGTTTATTTGCAGGCAGCAGAATCAGTAGATTTCAAATTAGCTTCAGATGCTGTGAGTGAGGAAACATCACTTCCTTCCAAATTCAACATCTAAAAATTGTTTTGCATTTTTTTGCTTATTTTAAAAAAGCCAACCAAACAACAACAACAAAAAAAACCACCATAGGCCAAGAATCAACAGCTGAGCTCTAAATCAATGCTTCTTTCAAGATTAAAACTTCTGGACTCAAATAAATCCTCAATCTTGGTAAAACCTGAGTGCTAATGGTACCAAAACATTCCACATCAGCTACCTGCACTTCTTATTTCACTGAATAAAAACCCATAACCAAGACTGCAGAAGCTACATGGTACCAAAAATAGCAGACAATTTTAGGCATAATGAAAATGTATCTGTAGCTTAAAGTCAGTTTTCCCTTAGTTCATCATCAAAAAAGTTATTCTTGACCCCATCCAATCCTATATTTGAGTACTAAATTTACCTTCAGGGCAAAGACACAGCCTGTATCTCTGTTTTATCACCATACTCATACTTGGATGAGGTGGTAGGGGAAGACAGAAATCCCCCCCAAAAAACAACAGAAAACATGTCCACCAGTCCACCGTGCTAATGCAGCATGGGAAAGGTTTGCCTCAGGAAAAATATACTTCATGGTTCAAACATCTCCTATTTCTTTCTAGTCAAAGCACATCCGAAGCACACAAAAATACAATTGCCGCATATTCTCAAATATCTGGATGCTTCTATTAGAACAGTTTATGTCTGGGAAATGAGCATTTAAAATAAACATTGAGCCAATTCCTAAAGCCCTTAACCTGGGCAAACTTCCATTTACCAAAGTACAACAAAAAGTCAAATTCTTCTGTTTAAATCTGTACAAACCTAACAAAAGGAGATTTAACCACATTTCTTGAATTCAGATCTCTCCATCTGAATGTTAAGTTCATCTGCTAATGCAAATGGAGAAAGAATAAAACTGCAGCCCAGGATTACTTCAATATGAAGCATTGGGTGTGCTAAGAGTATAGCACCAGAACAAGAAAAACCTGGCATTCGATTAGGAGTACAATCCTGCCATAATTTCTACGTTCTTGAACTAGCTTGATCATCCATATTATTAATCCATTTAGGAACAACAATAAAAGAACAAGAACTTTTCTCCAGAATACTGAGGCAAGATATTTTAAAAGATGCTTTAAGCACTATTCTTGACATGTTTTGATTTGATCCATTTCTTTATAAACACTCAAAGTCACCCATGTTGAGATGTTGCTCACCAAAAAGCAAACACTTCTCTGGTTCTATTTTCACTCTTGAACACAGATGAGAAGTGCGTGCTTCTTTTCTCCATGCCCAAGGCAGACTCCACTCTCAGGCGCTGGGGCACAAAACATCTCACCACAAACACCATCACACAAACTCAGCTGGATGTACATATGCACCAGCAAGAGTGGTAACTTCCCAGTATGCACATATATATCTGAAGGAAGATCCAAGGAGCCCAGAGTTTGTACTACTGCTATGTCAGGAGGCTTTGGAGAAGCATATGACTACTTTATGAAGAAGCAAGAACAAAAATTGAGGGTGTTTTTTTTTTGGAGGGGGGAGAGTGATGATCAGATGCAGAACATCAAGGTTATAATAAGCAGAAATCAATTCTGAATGCCGCACTTAAGCTATTCCTGGAACCCTTAGGGTTTTTTTCTTGCTTGTTCTTGAAACACAACCAGCAGCACCAAGAAATAAACCACAAAGACTATCCCTCTAATAAAAGATAAAAATAATACATTGATACATGTACATGTGCTTGCACACACCCCAGACTAAACCAGCCATAACCTCGCATTAATATATTTTAAGTAGTCTGACAATACCCCTGGATGTCTCATGTAAAGAGCAATCAGTCTTATTCAGTAAGCAAAAGCAGCTAGAATTATATATTTCAAGCATACTTTATAGTAAATGTTGGTTATTTCAGTATCTGAAGATCAAAATTTGTACGTTAGCATGTTGAGAGTGATGCCGACGTTAAACTTCCAACTCCACCTTGTGATGATAAGCAGGCTGCTTTCCTCTCCTCATCTTGCAATAGCTCTTGTCATTGTAAGAACTACATACTGACATTACACATTTTCAGTAGCAAACAACTTATCTGCATTGCTAATCACCTTTTTGTACCTTATTCTTACTACCTTAACAACTGGAACAAACTGGAACTCCTGGAACAAACTACTGTAGTTCCAAGGCAATCACAGTTATTATTCCAATTACTTTGTTCTCCAGAAAAACAGTGATCTCAAACCATCCGTTTTCTCTTTACAGAAGTACCAAGCGAGTGTCATGATCTCAGTGTCAGAATATAAACCTTTATAAGCATTCCAAAAACCCCAATCCCCCTCCCAAAAAACCCACAAAAACTCTTTTGAGATAATTATATTGTTTATTCATCAGTACTACATCATGCAAACTTGTGACATTGTCTGTGTAATCTTTTTCCATCATATTATTTACATTTAAATCATGTTTTATGTAAGCTGGCATTCAGTTAAAGAGGCTCCAATAGCCCTGTGTATATATCTCTTGTGCCATTGACTCTGGATATAACCATTTAGTTTTGGACTGCTAAAATACTAACAAAACACTGGAGGTGGTTCACAGAGCACATTACTGGGAAGCGAAGTTAACCATCTCTTTCAAGATTAAGAGAGATTAATTGTTCAGCTAAGGCAAAGAGGAAGGCTGGATAAAAAGATATCTGAAGGGCAGATCACACCACGCAGGGAAACACAGTGCATTACATATCAGACGACCAAGTTAACTGACTTAATCTGAATTGAAGAACTAGTACTTTTTTTTTTTCTCTCCATCAGTTATGCCACCCCCAAAACCAATACAAGGTGCATTACTGTTGGCCCTAACACTATTCAGGAATCTAGAACTTACATTTGAGCAAATTAGTTAAACTTCTGTGGCAATGTATGACTTTACATTTTGTTTAAATCCTATCAGAGGAAAAGAAGATCGACTGTCAAACAAAATCACTTTACCATAGAAAGCCTCAAAACTAAATCAAACCTGGGAGAGCAACTGGGGCATCAGTTTTAGCCATAGCACCCAGTATGATAACAACTGCCAAAATAAAGCTGAGTAAAGAATCCAAAGGTCTTTTAACCAGAGTAGGCTGTAAAGTACATTTGCTCAACCCACACATTAGAGGTAGACTCATAAACTAACTGAAAAGCAAGTTTGCTTCCTTAGAAGCTCACAGAAATTAATGCCACTTGGTAGAAGCAGCATCTGTTTTAACTAATTGGCAACTCCCAATGAAGAAAAAATTTGTTTTAGAAGATTTCCCAGCTAGCTCAGCTGAGGAGAAAAACTTTGTGTTTGCTAGGGTGATCCAAGAGGTCTTCTCTGTCTGCAACTTCGGATTCTGTGATTAACTAAAAAAGCAAAGACACAGCAGAGGAATGTAAGATGTCTCGTAATGACAGATAGGTTAATCCCTATACGGCATGATATCTCAATGGCAAAATACCAAATAGCATGAAGTCATACACATTATGTAACCAGCTCCTATTTCTTCTAGTTTGATGAAAAGGGACAAAGGAAAAGGAGAAAGAGACAAAGGAAAAGGGAAAAACTTCCAACTCAGTGGAAAACATCTCAAATTATTGTAGAAACAAACAATGGCTATTATTGCTTTAAAATCTACATAAACTCTGTAGTAATGCTCTTCTAAAAGAAACCACCAGCCTCACCTCACCTTGCATGCAAACAACAATCCTCCTTCCTGACAGGCTGTAAATTTCAGCTCCCTGTGAGAATACATAGTTTCAAAAAAAAGAAATGTATTTCTTTCCTTAGAAATCGAAGCTAGAATTAGAGCTGACCGTTCAAGTGAGCATAAGGACACTGAACTCTCCAAAATCTGGGATTTCAATTTAAGCCATTAGAAAGATGTAGCAAATCACACATCCTAGTCCCTAAACACCACCGTGCAGAGACATGTCTCAGATACAGTTTCAGTTTGGGCTCATCTCTAATTTGTATGACTAGTGCAATGAATATATGCATCAGTACTCTTCTGGGATTTGGTTACTGACTAGAAATATGCTGCTCAGAGAGAAACACCAACAAGGACTTCGTCTTTAGATCAATATCTGGATCCATCTGTGGACATTAAAATGAGCAAGAATCTGTAGCTGCTTATTAGAATTTAATATCACATTGTATCTTTGGCAGAAGCAGCATTAAAACCTTGATTAGTACAGCTTCCTAGCTTTTTTAATGAAAATGAAAGTTCAAAGTAATATAAAGGCACGAGACAGTGTAGCCTTCTGTATTATTGTTATACTTTTACTGCATTTCCTACTTCCTTGTATTTCTATAAAGTTTTCTTTCATTACTACTTTTTAAACCACTGAGTGGCATGACATCAGCCAGTTTCACCTGCAAAATCTAATGAAAGTGCCCTTTCTCTGAACTTGATAGCTTCCCTAGTAGCCAACTTTTCAGCTTTCCCTTTCCAATCCTCAGGTTCAAACTATCCTGTGCTATCCCAACTCTTTGTCCTTCTCTCTACAACAGTGTAAATCAGAAGACATGATTAGTGAAGTCAAATTTTGGCTGAGATTTTTAAAAAATAAATTAAAAAATAAGCAAACAAAAACCATGGAAAATCACCTACCCGATACTCCGTACAACTATGATTTCGGCTACCTCATGGACCACAAACATTCTCAGCTTTTCCTTGTAACTTCCTTTGCTACTCATTTTCTGCACAAACGGTTAGTAATAGCCAGCCTGTGGCTTCATTAGCTTACAAGCCTCACAAGTAACTCAAGGGCAGCTCCGTGGCTGGAGCTATGTAACAGAACCAACAGGAAGAAATAATGAATCTGCAGAAGCTCAGGAACCCTGGGGCACAGGCACAGTGCCACCCCACTTGCTTTTTGGTCACTGAGAAGCCACTAGCACCTTCCAGGAGCACGCTAGTCCTGCTTGGCCCTTTCCCATTAACTCTTCAAGAAATGGCCTTTTTTGCCTTCCAGCTAATTGAAAATTCAGGTTAGAAGCCACACGTCAGCTGGCTAACTACAAGTGAGCAATAAAATTTAAAATATTATGCAGGGAGAAAACAGATTGAATCACTCTGCAGACAAAAGTAACTCTTTTAAATGTATTTTTACCAGAAAAACACATGGGAGTTGGGGGTATTTTTATGTCTTTGAAAGTTGCCAATTTAACTCCTCAAATAAAATACATCAGTCCCCTATGTTTCAAATACTCAAATCAAATATACACAACATAGCAGTAAATGATCACAGCTTTCCTTCATTTATATAAATTACAGTCATTTTCACCCAACTCAAACTTCAAATTCATTCCAGACTGCATATTCATTTACAATGAAATCATTAAATCATCCACTGTCTTTACACACTTGGTTAAAAAAAAGAAAGACCAACATCCATTCTTTACAGCTTCATAGATATCACGTTTCTTCATTAACTGATTTTTTGAGGTGTTCTGAAGTGCAGAATTTTCTTTAGGAATGAACAAAACATAAAATAAAAAATATTTAAAAAAAAAAAAAAAAGAGAAAAAAAACCCCAACCCAGTAATCTTTTTCCTTTGTTCGTCCAGAGTCCAACATGGCTAAAAGAAAGACTCGAACAGACGTGCTACAAATTCTATTCCAAAATAGCACTGTGGAATACTATGCAGGAAAAAAATGTGTGTTTAGAATATTACAAAAATTAAATACCACCTATTATGTACATATTTACAACACTGCCTATTATGTCCTTATTTTACAAAATTACTAATTTGCTTCACAAACAGCTTAAAAGGCTGATCATAAGCAAGACAGGAAATACCAAGAATGTTGAACATCATATACAAGCAAGCTAATGTGAAACAGAATTTGCAAGAATACAGAAAACAGCCCAAATTAATTTAATTGAATCCTGTAGCACCAAAATTTAGCCATATTTGGAAGTGAGAGGTAAGATAAGACCCTGAGAAAGAATATAAAGGTCTCCAAACCTCTTTCCATACCACAGCCATCTTGACAAGAACCTTCCCAGGACTACCCCACCTCAAAGGAAATATTATCACACAGGAGAATATAACATTATAAGAATAAAACATACTTTGACTGGGAGAAGTTAAGAGACTCTTACCACTGCCTATAATTTAATTGTCTCTGTCTCTGAACTAGGCACGTGTATAAGGTAGTTTATTTCATACACTGAACATTACAGCTGAGACAAAGTATGAAGGACTATTTCTGACTGTTACAATGAAACAGACAATTGCTTCCATTACAGCTTGCAAAAACATAAGCAAGGTAATTGAAAGATATTTACTACAACCTAATCTGACAAATCTAATTCTTCATATTCCCCAAGAGAAGATCTGTGTTCTGAAAATGAGAGAAGATGGCAAATGCTAAAAAGAACAAACAGAATTCATGCTTAACAGAATCTCCATCCATCGTGTTAATTTTGCTAAAACAGAAAATTAGTACAAGATTGATAAATAAGCCACCACAAGGTCCTTAACCCCTGCCTGCATGAGCAGTCTTCCTCTTGCTACAGGCTAGCTAAGGCAATGATCCTCCCAGTCAAAAGTTTTCTTATGCTAGGCTACTTATCCACTCCACCTGCTTCCTACCATACCACCCAGTGTTCCTTTCTCCATTCCCCACCTACAACACCCTTGGTCATCCAGAGCTCTTCTTCACCTCCCCACCTCCTCTTCTCTGCCATCTCAGGTTTTCATCCCACAAAAAAAAACCACTTTTTTTCTTAACACCAAGGTGCATAATTGAGACAACTGCCATCCTCCTTCCCATTTCCAAGTCTTAATTCTAGTCCCCTTGTTTAAAACTCCTGCCAAGCCAAATGAGTCTGACCAAGTAGTTCTTCTTATTTACCCAACTACTTCCCTATTCCAGTCTACTCCAGCCCTTACTGATTTCCCCAGCAAGCACCCAGTCCCAAGTTTTTAGCTGATGGAAGGTGACAGAAGGTCTACCTAACATTTAAACAAAGCACATTAGAAAAAGGTCAAAACCCTTTATTGTCTCTGCTTGCTAGCAAGAACAGCCCATCCAGAAAATTTCAAGCAAGTTCTGGTATCACTGTGGCACAATCACCTTCATCCCTGTGGACCTACAACAGGATCTCTTCACGAAGCATCAAATCATGCTCCCAGCAGACTCACTGGTAACAGTGGGATCTTGCTAAATCATTAAGTACCAGGCAGACATTTTTTTGCCTTTCAACCAGAGCTCAGAAAATCCCTGTGTGCATGAGAAGAGAAGTAGAAAAACAAGCATCTTTGTGTTCTTCTCTGACAAATGTAAACTTGTGGACATTCAGAATATACTCACTGGCAACACATGTCCTAGTGCCATATCCATCTGCAAGTATTTATGTTGTACTTTTTGAGTTCATGTCATTTGTGTGTGCATACAGAAGGTCTGCAATCAGACTGAAACACTAACAAGTAATACATGTGCCAAAACAGTTTAGGACTGGGATGTATTTCATTCATAACCTGTGTCACAAAATACTTACCATGTGAGTTAAGAATAACCTCTGTTAATTTGGAAGACCTCACTGCAGTATTTTACAAAGAACAAAGGCAGATTTCTCAACTGTACAAGACTTCGAACACTGTCTTCTCACTTGGCACATTTAACATAAAACCTAAATCAATCCCCCTCATCAAAAAACGCTCCCCTCCCTCCTTCTGCCTGCTCCCTCATCCCCAGATACAACTTCTTTCTAGTCCGGCTTTACCAATTTACCCCAGGCACCCCGTAAAGGAAAGAGAAACTAAGAAGCCATGCAGAGTCCAGGTGACCATAACTATGGTTAAGAACTGAAGCTATGCGGAAGTTGCACTTGATCCACCTCTTCATGCCTCACTTGGAAGAGTCAGGACCCTTGCCACTTGCCACCTTTTTCCCCAGGAAGGAATTAGTCTAAGTACGGATGAAGATTAAATGATAACTGGAAGAGCTTCACCTTTAAGAAAAGATCATCATGATGGCACTAGTCACATAAACCCTTCTAAACAGAACTCTCCTAAACCAAAATAAAATACAAACTTAAATACAAACAGAGAAGGGCTTTTAGCCTTTATGGAGCTCAGGGAGTGCCCAAATCTTTTGAAAATTGTAATTTTCCATGGGTACGGTCAGTCTGAAAGATAAGAAGTGGAAAGGCTTTCCTACATTCTATCTGTTCTGCAGTAGTATGAAGAACATTGTCTCCTGTAGAAAAGGTTTCATTTTTACCTCTACAGTACTTTGGACTTGAAGAACAGGCAGCTATGGCCTGTGACCCAACAAACTCACAGCAAGGGCAGCTTTAAAATTTCAGAAAGCTAGCAAAGACAATGGCAAATGCCCTCAAAAAAGTAACCTATAGAAGCTACCTTTACATTCATAGAACAGGAGGGTTCCCCAAATTTGAGTTTTGCTTGCATTTTTATATGGAAAAGTATATTTTTCCAGATGTTGGGAACCTACAGCCCCCAGATGTATCCAAAGTCCAATTTGAAATCCACCTAGCCTGAGTTTCTACTTCTGCCTACTCGCTGTTTCCCCTCACTCACCATCACCAGGTTGTCTCTGCCTTTCTTGGATGCTGTAGCCACTCATGCTGCCCTCACTGCTCTTCTTCCGCACCCACCAACAAAAACTGCTAGTTCTACCCAGTGAGACAGAAGAGGAGGGGCATATACACATGGCCCCTACTGAGACACAGGGAAAGGAAAAAAAATTCTGAATTCTCATAATAGGCATCAGTTTAGGTCAGGTTGTGGCAAACTACCACACCTCTCAGACTCCAAAAATCTAAGCTCTTCAACCAGTATCAATACTGAAGAGGGTGCACATGCTCCAAACAACTCATATCTTCAATACCGACGCAATTCATTTGTGGCTTCCCAAACTTCAAATACCACGCTCAGAATTAGACGCTCACGATTACAGAGTTCAAATATTATTTTGCATTAGCATTTTTAAAAAATATTTGAATAAACTCTGAAAAATCAGATCTGAAAACATTACAGGAAACCAGAACTATAATGGAGACAAGCCTTTATTACTAACAATTCATACTTTGGGCAATGCCAGGTGGATGAAAGACAAAAATCTAGACATAAGCATTAACCGTATTTTTTTTAATCTGTAACTCAAGTTAAAAATACAAAGGCTCACCACTATGACTTAAAATCTTCAGCTGCACTAATACAGCCAAATGTAAAAATTAATATGATGTAAAACAGACTTTGAAAAGGATATTAAAATAATCAGAACTACATTTCAAATCTCATATGATCTCCTGTGCTGGCACTTCAAAAGGCACATTTGCACACTTGCAAATGCCAATGCGTAAGTCTTTCTCTGCTCAAAATCTACCTTTTTAATATTAGCCATTAACAAAATTCATCGTGGTGTTTTGCTTCAGTGGATTTTTTTGTAAAAGATATTTGATAGTTTTCACATAAAATACTGTAACAGATATTCACTGTCAGCCACCTCCAGGACAGATGGTTTTTAAAATAAATGTTATTTCAATTACAAGGTTTCTTTTTGGTGACTCCTGTGAATATAAATATGTTGTGATTAATTTTACAGATCTGCATGAAGTGGAAGGATTTGTGAAATCTCTACATTATGTTCATGTCTCGAAGAGACATCTATAGAAGCTTAGTGAGGTTTGATGATCATAAGATCAGTAATGACTGATATACTACATCGATATAGCACAGGAGGCTTAGTGGTAGACGATGTAATAAACACACAGTAACCCGAGGGAGAAACAACAATGAATTATAAATGTTATCAATATGTAATTTCAACTTATAAAAGTCTACACATGTGTATACTTTTGTAAACTTGGCATAGACAACTTCTGCTCAATAATGCCAGAGATATTGTATCTCAGTTTTATAAATACCTTAACACAAAGAAACGCTTTAATAGAGATCTATTCCATTTGACATTTAAGACTACAGATGAGAGTGCCTTATTTTCACCTTTCACAAAACTATGTATTATGTTTATAGTTTAATATCACAGGTGATTTGCATGCTAAATATTGCAACTGCTTTGCCCCTCTGATCCCAAGTTAAACAGGTGATATTCTACCCACTTCCTACAGGTTTTATTTGAAACTCTTTTTCATGTTCTTTCTGATAGCATAACTCTGGAGTAAATTCAGTTAGATAAAATCATTGCATTTTTAGTCAACATTTCAGAGTCTGACTTACCTTACGCCAAGGCAAATCTGGCAAAAGACACAGAATAATGTATCATTCAAAACTAAATATGAAAAGGTAGAAGTGCTTCCTTAGAGGGAATTAACCCTGATCTTCTAAACTGGCCTGCAGTGAAAAAGATAAACCTTTTAATGTCAAATAAAAGTTTGACAGAGAATTAATTTAAAGATTCAATAAAGACATAAAAGGGAGGGGGAGAGGGAAGAGAACAATTTTGCTTTGCAGAGTTCATTGCTAAACTTAAAGCCAACATACAGGCCACAAAACCTCTTCCGTATGCACTGCGCTAATGCAAGAGACCTAAGAATTACCACAGGTGCTGCACATGGGCTTTAGTTTTGTTTCACCACCCTCTCACTGCTTGAAGAAGCAGTGGTGAGCCATTTTGGGAACAAGGAGGTTGTGAACTGCAAGATGAAAGACAGAAGGTCTGTGAGGAGGGGAGGAGCCTTTGCTATCAAATTATCACTGCCCATTAGAAATGTGTTACTGATAAACTGTAAGACAGCTGAAGTCCATGCTGTTGCCTCGTTCTATAATGCACCAAAAACACCATTTAAGTCACAACAAGTAGAGCCTGCTTGAAATTAAACTAACATCTGCTGATACTTAATAAATTTATTCAACTCCTAATACATGGAAGGGTTTTTTTTGCATTTAATCTTATCCATAAGGATGCTCTTTGACCTGCATTTTGACATTAGGTAAGTCAATGTTGACTAAATTTGAGTATAACCTTAGGCCCACTATGCTTTGAAAATTAGTATCTGCCCTTGGATTCTTATTTTTCAGTTTATCAAATGATACAAAGCTGTAAGTTCACTTTATTTGTTAGTCTTTATCAATTGCTCTATTTCTAATCAATATATTGCATGCTTCCTTTAGTCTTCACAGGCTGCATTTTCTGACCTCTAGGGCTCATAAAAAGTGAAAAGAGTAAATTCAAACTGCCAAAGACTTATGTATCAGTTTTGTACCCTGTTGCACATCAGTGCTTTCTTACAAACAGGACAGGCAGAAGAGGGTAAGAAATGTTCTGCGTAGCTTTTGATAAATTTTGTATTCCTTTCTGGTAACATGATTTCTGTCCGTAACATCTTCCTTCAGTCCGATTTTGCCAGAGGACATTTGCAGGTATGTTTAAGGGCTAACTTTGATCCTATTTAAAGATTTGGTGGCTTTTTGGTAGGATGGCTAGAAGCCAGATAAAATGAGAAAAGACAAGTACAGCAGAGACAAATTAAGGAACCAGCCTGTGATGCACAAACCTTGTTAAAGAATAGAAGCCACCACAACAAGAAAAGTACTAACTCAGGACCAACAAAGATGTTGCAAGTTAAACAAAAGACTGCTGTAACCAACAGCAACAAAAATTCATAGTTGACGGAACATTCTCACTCTACGCCTAAAATGAAATAAACTGGACATAACACTTCACTGTAATTGCTGATAAGACTCTACACATAAGAACTATGAAAAATGTATCTTGCAAGTGAAAGAAAGCTGAAAATCAGCATTACCAAATTAATTTGGAAGAGCTTTACCTTGAAAAACAGGCTCCATTTTAATGCTTTAAAGAAAACTTAAAAAGTAAATGGTTTTCTTTTTCTTCCCTCTTTTTGAACCACCTTCATTGCATCATGCAGTATAAGGATTAGTCACAGCCCCACAGAGAACTATGTAGCCAGGTGGGAATGTGTTTGGATAAGTCACAGCATTACCTGCACCTGCAAATTCTGCAGTGAAACTAAACAGATGGCAATTCAGCTTTGCACTGCAGCCGCCTCCTAAACCCCTCCCTCCCAAATATTCAGGTAATGTGTTCATTTTGTCTTCAAGTATACACCTGAAAATAACGGGAAATTTTCTCTAAGATTGGAAAATGTCTAAATGCTTTGCACAAATATTAAGTTTATAGTGTCTTAAAATACACAAAAAATTTGGACCATTTTTTATTTTTATTTAAAAAAACCCATTAGTATTAATGTGAATTCTTGCAGAGCTCCACAGCATGGATCCTCAACCACTTGTGAGAACAATGCCCCAAAATTTTACAAAACATTCCTGCATGCTTTTGTCAAAGTGCATCGCCAAAACGCACAGCAAATGCATTGTACGACACTAATTTGATCGACTGTAGTCAACTGACCCCTTGGAGTTTAAAAACACTGGCAAACATGATAACACTCCAAAACAAAATTATGAAAGCTGGTAATAACGTGCCTTCATGGGCAGGGTGCAGGACAGGACCCAAAGGGACAGAAATTCTAGCTTAGCATTGTGCTGGCTAAGAATTACATTCCAAAGGTTTCAATTAAAGAAAGATTAGTTTAGGAAGCCTTACTTAATGTTAACTATGCTTTGTAAATATGATAGAACAGACCAGCTGTTGTTTAAGAACTTAAAGTCTTACAAAGAAAAAAATCTGTGTTTATAATATCTTCTTCCAAATGCATCTCCATCTCCTTCCCACTGCCTTCTTCTGTGACAGAAATTATAGAATTACATTAATGTCACAAAGACTGACCTCCTGCACGGGTACCCAACCTCAGTAACACACACTGGACAGAAATAACACCGAAAACGTGGATCAAGTAAAAGTAAACCCTAAAATCCTTTGTGTTTATTCATTCTCCACCAAAAGAAATAAATAACAGAAAAATATCATCAATACCAGAAATGCTCAGGAAAATAAAAACACATTTATATAGTTAACATGATTCACTAGCATTTCCTTTAATACTCCTCACTGAAATACAATAGATGGAGTCTTACCATCAGTGACTTGGCTTTGCAGTATCTATATGCACACAGTGGAAATCAGAAGGGTACTTAACTTTCCAAGTCAAATTCTGTTTTCTGCTCCTGAAGGATCATCAATAAACTGAAGGCAGTGCCAAGCAGAATCAAAGTTTGATGGTCAGCTATTAACTCTGGCTCTTGAGGGCTGGAAATGCTATAAAAAGACACCATGCCTGCCCAACAAGCAGAAGGAGGGGGAGAGCAAATATTTTCACTTGTTTTCTAGCAACCCTTGTGGTTGACTTTGAAGCTATCAGTCTACAAAGAGAAATACATAAGCATGTATAGGACTCCTCAGTCCTTCAGAGCAGGAGGGAAACCTTGCCTACTCCACACAAAAGAGAAATAATTAGCCTGGATGTTGATTTTCTCATTTATTTAATTGTTAATGTGGCTATTCAGGTTTTCTTTTCATGTTGTTTTCTAAGGTGATTCATTCGTGCCACCTGTCAGCACTTTCTAGGGCTTCTAAATGGTAGGGCAAGCTGTTAGCACATCAAGGTGCGCAGATGTTGATGCCACCTTTGTTTTGGTTACCCCTCGAGGACATGGGAACATGCCAGCCACACAATGCAGCAGGTTAGCAATGACAGGGAGTAAACAGCCTGCATAATGTAAGAGGCACACATCTGACAGCTCTACTGCTGATGTCTTGCTGTTATTCAGCCCCTCTGCACCAATATATTTTACTGGTATTTTTATTGCCAGCATGATAATTTAAGTCTGGTGAAAACCTCCTTTGACCAAAAAGGCTTAATTAGCTCAACCCATTGACTACATAAATTTAAAATAAATAAATAAAATTAAATAGAAAAATCATATCACCACCTGAAAAAAAAAAAAAAAAGGTGGAGATCTCCAGTGAAAATCTTCACTGGGCACAGAAGACACCAATATAAAAAAGATAAATAAAATCATGTACATGGGGGCATGGGGGCAATGCAAGAAGTTTACCCTGTTTAAACCCAGAGTTACACCAACGTCTATCCTTGATACCAGAAGAATTAATTAATAAAGCTCATCTAGCAGGAAAAGCTTCTAATCTGCTCATGAGTCAGGAAAGGTAGTGTAAGAAAGGAAGAGCAAATATAGAGGCAAATGGGAGAAAAAAAAGGAGAACACTCTCCGCCTCTTCTGGATTCTACACAAAATCTTACAAAGAGCTCTGAAGGGAATGAAAACAAACACAGAGAGGTGTAAAACTTGGGTTTACCAAGACCCACATAATATGGCTCCTAACCAGTCCAGACAATTGCAGTAAGTCTTTGTTTCTTTTTCAGCTTCACTAAAGTGGCTGATAATGTATTACATGAGAAATGAATTAAAACTAGGATTAAAAGTATAAAATGGAAGTAGCTACAGAAGTGCTTTGAGTAACGCTGGAAGTACTTTCCAGCTGCAGAAAGGTCATTAGCAGAGTTCCTCAAGGACAGATCTTGGCATAGGCCTTAAAATTTTTTTTAGTTGACTTCGCAATTAAAATATGAGTGATAATGAAGCTTGCTAATAACCCAGAGCTGGGAGGTACAGTGCATATGAAGAAAAACCAGCCTCCCAGAGGAACTGCGTGATCCTGGGGACTGGAAAAAAAGGACTGGGATTATATTTAATAACAGCAAAAAAGAATGTACTTATTATTTTATTAATATCATTATTAATATTTTTGTGAAGGTATTAATTACACTTAATGACAACAAAACAAGCTGGTGTAAGTGGTGACTGGGATGCTATATAATGACAGTATTTGCTCTGTTATCAGATCAAACAAAACCAGGATAATATAGTTATACTGGGAGAGAGCGTGCAGTAAAAGACAACTTCACTGGTAGAGGAAATAGGTACGCAATTATACCAATCACTGATAAAACTTCATCTAGACTGCTACGTACAAGATTTAGTTATCTTTCTTCAATCCAAAGGAAGGGAGAGGATCAGTAAAAGATTAAGGAAACAATAAAATAAAAGAGTGAAAATTATTTAGTCAAAAAAAAAAAGACAGAAAATACCAGGTATCCATAAACATGTAACAGGCTGGAGAGTAAGACCAAGAGGGAACAGGAAACAAAAGCTGTTTATGCTAAAGAAATAGAAAAGGCACAGGTTGGCTATGAAGAAATTTGCATTGGGAGCTAACAGGGTTTTACCCTTGCAAGAGTGATGGAAGGTCGGGAAAAGTATTCCCAAGGAACTCGAGAGAACAGCAAACATAAGTTCGATTTTAAAGTGGAGTTTGATATGTTTGTGTGGAGACCACATATTGCCTCAGCCTGTGCCAGCAGAATACATTTATAAATCAGAAGGTCCCTAAAGAAACCAACTTTATGACTGGTCTAGTTCAAACATACCTCAGAATGCTCAAAGATGGGCTATCACCAAGTGCATCTTAAGTGCAGTGCTTATACACAAGTCAACATAAAACAGCAGATGATAGACTCTAGGGAACATGTGTAGATAACTGAAGGAGAGAGAAAGAGTTTGCTTTTTCTTCTTTTCCTTTTTTAGCTATGAGATGGGCTGAGATATTACCACAGGAAGAGTCTCTCTCTACGTGTCCCAGGTTATCATGGTTCTGTTCATAGCATGCTTGTTCACAGTATTTCTGGCACTTGACACATTTTTCATAGCTGTTTCGTGTTAATAGATACTGTATTCCTTGGAGTGCCAACAAAAAGGGCACTTAGTTGTTACTAGCATTTTGCAACTTCATTTTAATGATGAACAAGTAGCAAGAACAGCATCTCCTTAAAATCTTACAGAGCTTTAGCTTACTTGTGATGAAAGAAACATAACAGCATCCCAAAAGAACAGATGTAAACACAACTTTAAGTGCCTAGCCACTGAGCCACTGATAACCATAAGGATTTTTAAAAGCAGATTTCCTACTTATTTGTGGACACAAACATACAAGCAGTTCTATGCACATCCAATAACACATGTGAATATCATATTTCAGTGAGCAAACCCAGTTATACACAATTAATGCCAACTGCATTCACAATTTGGTATGTGGCCTGAGAATTAGTTTTGCATATAAAAGCCTCATCTTTTCAGAAGCAAGAATCAAAAAAATTTGATAGAGCAGTGAAGGAGGCATGCTGACCCTACAGTCACCTTATTATGAGCCACTCAACACACAAATCTGAAGATGTATTTCTCCATTTATATAAGCCCTTCCTTTTCAAAGCTTTGTTCCTTCTTCCTGCTAAATCAATAAATAGCCTCTGCCCCACTCAGTGATTCCCTCCATGCACTCACTTTCATGGTCTCCCTCTCAACTTAGTATAAATTAACCTATTCTTCCACATACATCTGGTCTGGTCCCTATATACTTTTCATATCATTTCAAAAGGGCAAATTTCTTCCTTCATTTCACAAGCTGAAGCCATCTCCACCACAAAATACAGTAGTAGCTAATAAATCTATTGTCAGATACCCTTGATCAAGTCAGGATGCATAAGATACATGATTTAGTACTTTCTAAAAATTAAGGCAATTCCTGTTTTGCTGCTCAGCTGTGTTTGGCTTACATATAAATTTAGTTTGAGGTTTTCCATATATCAAATCAAAGCAACATATTCAGCCTATGGGAGCATCAAAAGCTCTTCTAAGAAAATGGCTGCAAAAAAAAAGGAAGAAAACAAACCCCCAACAGTTTCTAGCAAAGATCTAACTTCCCAGTGGAGACAAGGGTAAGGAGTCCCAAGAGCACTGCTGCCATAGCTGTAATGGTTTATCTCATTTCGATACTTCACAACCATCCAGATGAACATGTTCTGTTTCTCAAAAACAGCAACATGCAAGACTCTCAAAATGAGGAAGTGTTTAAAAGTTCTGCAGGTTTTCTCCCTCCCTGGGATCACTGAAATAATCCAAGCTCTGCCTTAAAAAAAAAAAAAAAGAGTTGTTACTATTTCAAAATATCATTAAAGAATCCTTAAAACAACACAGAAAATAAGTGAAACAACCCAAGAAAAAAGCAACTTTTCTCTTTTCAAACAAATAATAAAACGCCAATAATTTCCAAATTTAAAAAAAATCTTTAAAACCTGAATTTTCATTCATGCACAACATTTCATTAAACTTAAATTAATCCAGTGATATAATAGGAAACACAGACAAACGTGCTTGCATGAATCCTTTCAGTTGATGTATGACAGCACCACTTAATGGTTTTTACATGTCCTGGAAGAAAAAACTTAAAGACTTAATTGCTGCACTAGCACAGTAAGGTCATAACCCAGTGAGACATGAGATGACTAAAATAATATTCCCAAGAAAAATCTAATTTCCTGAAAAATACAAGAATGTAGTTACTTTATTAAAAGTATCTCTATGTGGTCATGACACTGGTTTTCTTTAAAAAGCTGTTACAAAGCATAGGAAAAAGTGTATTTCACTTAAAGCAAAAAATAAAATATAATTCAAAGACATAAGACTAAAACTGAGCTGACTCTTCCATGGGCAAGCAAACCACCAAATGCTATTGCTGACTGACAGGGGCTGAGAACACTGACCATGATTTTAATGAACCAGAGAGCTGCTGACTCATAAAATGAGAATGTATTTGACACTGGCTGACTGCCTAATTCAGAGCTCGCTGCACCCAGCAACCTTGGGTTCACTGTGAAATACAGTTAAGACAAGCACAGGACAGATCACCACTGCCTTAAGTGGCAAACTGTGATAACTCAAACAGCTGCCATACATGAATTGTGCCAGAGGAATGGAGAGGCAGAGGAGACAGGATCTCTCTCCACAGAATATGTGGCAGGGGTTGTCATGCCTGTGACATCCAGCACACCCCCAGGACTGGCAGGAGGGCAGCATCCCTGGGCCACCCACCACCAGTCCAATGGACCTCAGAACTCATGCAAAAGAGCCAGGGGAGGCTCTCTGCACCAGGACAGCAACTCCCTAATCTCTACTGAGCTGACATCATGCACATCATCTCCGCAAGTGTTCAGCTGCAGGCATCAAGACCCTGCACTTGCTGAGGGACCACCATCCTGACTGTCCCCCAACCCACAGCAACCTGCCGCATGCAATGCTGGGATCACGTCCCAGGAACTACATCCAGACCACATGAGAAACATGAGGAGGTCTACATCAAACAGTTGCTCTACTTCGTTTTTTAAGGTCACCCTTCCAATAGCAACTCACACCACTACTTTAATCAAATTTTGAGAAGCCAGTCTAGAGTGTCTAAGCCTTTTCTTCATTCTCTACTGTTCATCACATACCAAATTGGGTGCGAAGGAACGACAGCAGCAGGAATGCAGACCACTGAACATTGGAGAGACCTCTGTGGACCACAGAGCCTGAAGAAGAACAAGTGAGAGAGAAGAGCAGCAATAGAGAATGGAAAAATATTTAGGAATAATTTTTAGAATGAAACAAAAAAATACACTAGCCCATGGCGGGGCTGGGTGATCTTTAAGGTCCCTTCCAACCCAAACCATTCCATGATTCTATGACAAACCCCTTGTCTTCTTGTCTGGCTTTTTGGGTTGGGTTTGTGGTTGTGTTTTTTATTTTTTTATTTTTATTTTTTTTTACATCAAGCCACAATCAGTTGATAGCGGGTGAGTCTCTACCTTGGTCTAGTTGCAACAGGAAAGGATATTTACCAAAATTCTGCCATAACTAACTTTCTTCAGAAGTTATGGGAAAAGCACATTACTCTGGACCGCACTAGAAGCTGATACAAGTCACAAAACCAGATCTCCACAGCAATACTCTTTACCTTCTTAAACCAAAAAACATGCCCAAAATACCAAATTACACACTCAACAATTTCTGGATGCATGCACTTCTCCTGTCTCTCCTTGCAGCGCCACCCCACATTTGTCACTTTTGATGCCTCTTCTTGGGTGCCTGGTCATCTCCTCAAGTTGAGACGCACTGAAACACAGGAAGTCTGGATTTCCATTTCTGTTTTCACTGTCTGTTAGTTTGGATGCAACTTTTGGTTCTCTATTTCTGCAGCTGTTCTGCTACATTCAGTCTTCTGTGGAAGCCCTGTCACTTCCTTCCCTATGACTTCTAGGATTCACACATTCTTGCTGGCCACTGTGACTGATACACTTTCTACTGACAGTGTTATTTGTTGCTCTTATTATCGATCTTCCAGCTGGCCTAGTTGGCTATCTTCTTCATCTTCCTAGTCTGCTTCCAAACATCATTTATCTCTTTAAATCCATCTCCTCACTTTCTCAAAAAACAACCAGTGATTTCTTTGTTCTTTCCTTTGAACACCTGCTTACCCCAGCTCTCACTCCACCACCATCTTCCTTATTCTCATTCTATATACTCTCACCTTTCATAGTCCACTTGCCTTCTTTCCTGTTCTTTCCTTAACTGCCCTTATCTGCCTGCCTTCAAACCCTTTATAAAATGGGCTTCAAATACTCTGAAACACATGATCACATTATTATACAATTATCTTCCTCATTAATGATTTTCTCCTGTGGCACTCAGCAGGTCAGAAAATCACACTCCATTTGCATTTCTTCAAATGTAACTCAATTTGCTTCCAGTGGAGGTGATTGTTTTTTCTGGAGTCACACCAATGAAATGCTTATAGCCCATGGCTCACCCATTCAGAGAAATGGCAAGCTCAGAAGCAAATCAGCTACTATATGGCAGCACATGGCTTCTAAAGGGGAAAGGCAAAACACCAACAAAGTTACTGCTTCAGATGAATATTTATTCTTCTGAAATCTATCCAAACCAACAGTAATCCATCTTGGTTCATCTTAATCCATCTTGGTTCTTCACAAGAGCCTCATGCAGAAAAAAATGTTACACATACATAAATATTATCAACTTCTGTATACAGTAATAGCAAGGAAAATCATACATAATACTTAGATAAGTACTTGACACTTTACTGGTCATCAGCATGTACACTAATATACACCACAGAAAGCTGGCCATGTGGCAGCGGGCAATTATCCTGCTCAACCTCCTCAGGCAATGTTGAGTAATTATGTTTCCTCGTTGCCAAAATGATTAAATAACTTTTGTAATGTAAACAGAAGGATCAGCCAGTGCACTGTAACACTAAAAGGATAGAAAATCTTTATGCCCATGCAACTGAACAAAATAGCCCAGTATTTTACTGTGGACTAAGGAAATCTGTTGAACTGAAAGAGTTTCACTTCCCCTACCAGGTACTTTACACATTCAAATGCCTCCTGTGTGCGTTCACGCACCCTCTGGTTACGTAAAAAAGAAATCCATTCCCATTAATAGACCTGAAGTTTCAATATTCTGGTCTCTCACTCTTGTTTCAGAGACAGGGTTTCCACACCTCTGCTCTCTAATGCCACCTAGGAGGATAACACAGGATAAAACTCTTCCACTTACCAATTCTGCTACTGGAGCAGACATTTATTTACACCTCTGCTATGAACTTGTAGCATTTACCAGAAAAGGAAATAAGATCACTTCATGCAGTTAAACTATGTACATCTACACTCTCACATTTTTGAAAGCCAATTTACTTGACTACACGTTAAGCAAATCAGTAATGTCAGGAAAACAACATAACCTACAAGATAATCCAGTATTACTGCACACAAGATGTAACTGGACTTCCCCCTTCAAAGCTTTGTTCTTCTCAAGAGTACCAGTGCAACCATCATCTGAGCCAATAAACTAGGCAGTTTATCTGGTGATGTTTCCACCCACCAGCACTGTAAGGAAAACAAACCAACCAAAAACTCTTCTGAAATACTCTAATAGAGAAAATCATTTTCAAGTTGGTAAAACAGAGATCTTTGGACAGAAACACACTCTTCTCTCCACATTAATTTTCATGTACATTTCCAGCAGACACGAGAAGTCCAGTCAGATGCTACACTGCTGACACTGAGCATCAGTGACAGGCACCTGACAAAGCACATGGTTACTTATGCATGTGCTATGCTGTTTTTGACCCTCAACCCAGTGGATGTTTTCAACAGTGTCAGTCATGTTCTGAACCACCTAAACTGCTTTCATACCTTTCCAGATTTAATGATGGCAAATTTATCCCTCTCACATCATGGTGAACATGTTTAGTCTCTCTACAGCTCATATTAGCTTGTTTCATCTCACTGTAGACAGCTACCTCTTTCTTTTGAACTTACGAACACATTGATGCACAGAGCCCCTTTCAATGTTAAATGTTCCCATTTCTACTTCCTAGGAAGCCAGCAAAAAATGCGATATCATACCACCCAGTCTTAGCTGTGTGTCTTACAGGTATCTAATGAACAACATACCTTAATTAAATTGTTAACTTTGCATCATGTTTCAGATCCACACCTAACCCATACAGTTAAATTTTCCCAGGTGATTTTTCTTTTACTCATAACCCAAGGGTTGTCAGGGTGCATTAAAAGTATCTATTTCCAAGTTATCAGAACTCTATCACAAGAAACACAGTGGAAGCTAAGTCTGACTTCTTCCCTCGCCTGTTAAATAATCACAAAAGATTCCAATTTCTCTTATAGGAGGAACATTTACATTATTAAGACATAACTGTTTGATATTATCATTTTCAGTAAATCTGACTCAAAGAAACCAGTCCTATCACATCTTTGCTATAATTATTTTTAAATTATAAGACAGCTCAGGTATTGCTACCCATTCTATATTTGCCTAACGGTGTTTCCAAAAAAAGAAGACAGACGGTTACTGCAGGATGCTGACCACTCAAAACTCGCAGGAAATCAATGCAAGATACAAAGATTCAAATACTACAAGGTCAAGGCCATTTATATCAGGAATAGTGTGGCCAGCAGGACTAGGGAAGTGACCATCCCCCTGTACTCAGCTCTGGCAAGGTTGCACCTCATATATTATGTTCAGTTTTGTGCCTCTCACTAGAAGACAGACACTGAGATGCCATAGAGCATCCAAAAAACAGCAACAAAGCTAGTGAAGGGTCTAGAGCACAAGTCTTATGAGGAGTGGCTGAAGGAACTGAGGATGTTTGGTCTGGAGAAGAGAAGGCTCAGACCATACCGCTCTCTGCAACTAGCAGAAAGGAGATTGTGGCAAAATAGGGGGTCGGCCTCTTCTAGGTAATAAGTGACAGGACGAGAGGAAACGAGCTCAGGGGCCATTGTGTCAGGGAAGGTTTAGACTGGATATTAGGAAAAAAAACTTGACAGAAAGGGTTGTCCAGCACTGGAACAGCTGCCCACGGAAGTGTCCGAGTCACCATCCCTGGAGGTGTTTAAAAGATATATAGATGTGGCATTTAGGGACATGGTTTAGTGATGGACTTGGCATTGTTAGGTCAATGGCTGGACTTGATGATCTCGAAGATCTTTCCAACCTAGATGATTCTATTCCATTCTCTAACACTTTTTCTCATGTCACCTCTAACTGATTAGTAATTGATCTTTTAGAAGTAATCTAAATATATAATGAGCTTAATTATAGTATAATAGAAAACTGACTGACAGGGAGCTGGCACCAGCTGCAATGGAAGGTGCCATCTTCACATAGTTACTAACCAAAACACATAAAAAAAAGTGCAAAGGAGGATATTAAATGTCAGAAGCAATTTGCTTGGAAGACTTTTTGTTCAGAACGCTCAACATGCCTGAGGGCCCCAATTCTGTTATTCTCGATGCAACCAGACAAGAACAGCTAAAAAAAATAAATAAGAAGGAAAAAAGGCTACTAGCAAAGGCTACTTAGCTAGCCTAAGGAATCTTTCCTCCTTGTTCCTGAGGAGAAACACCTAATGTTAAAGCTGGTGGCAGCGGCCCATGAAGAGCAACGTTTTCTACCAGGATTTTGATAAAAACAGTATGAAACAGACAACTGCAGTCTAATGTGCTAACAACAGCTCTGCAAACAACACTGATAGTAACTGCTTCTGTAGCTTTGATTAACCACTTCATGAAAGACACTCTCCTCTTGTGATCAAGACTCTGTTCCTGTCTTTCTCCTCTGTTTGTGCATACGCATGACCTCATTAATTTATTGACATCATTTACGGTCTTACACTAACCACAAACTGCTGCTGCTGACTTTGAGGCTGAATCTCAGGTATTTCTTATTTTAAGTATAAGAAATAATAGAATTAGGTACAAACATACCCTCTGGATTGGTGTGACAAGGTGACGATTAGTTAACTCAAGTTACAAAACACAGCAACAACAGCAAGTTCTTTCTAATTTTATTTTACATCTTTCCCTTATTTACTCAACTTTGTTGAGTAAAGATGGCACGTTATATGTTATCTAATTCATGGAATGAAGACACTGGCCTTTCTGAGTAACCTTCTGGCACTGGCAGCACTTGTTCTTGGACAATTGCCTATGGAATCATTACTTCTTTTTTTAAAAAAGAAAAAAGAAAGAAAAATAAAAAGAAGAGCCATTTGTATTGTGCATTAAAGAATCTTCCAACCTGAAAGGTGATGTTTTAAAATCAATTAAGCACTCAATGTGCCCCAGTCCTAGCTATCAACATGTCAAAGTAAAGCTGTATCAATTCTAGCAAAAAAAAATGTCACTGGCAGAATGAATTACCTGAGCAGGTTTTAAACGTACCACCTCAAGAAAAAAAAGAAGCTGTTATATGTGAAAATAACATATATCTGCCTTGATTTACCTTACTAACTTCAGTAGTAATACAAGATTGTAAAATGCTATTCTGCAACATGCTCCTTCTCCCTGCCTATGCAACACTTGTCTCAGTCCTTACGCACAGAGGTGGGATGCAAAAAGAAAGCTTATCAGGTTGTCATGGGTTCAGCAGTAGCAGTCATTTTTCCCCTTCTTGGTTGGTAGCTGATGCAGTGCTGTGTTTTTTGACTTGTGGCCTGAGAACAGTGCTGATAACACCAATGTTTTTAGTTATGGCTGAGTGATGTTTGGTCTGGCCAAGGACTTTCTGAGCCTCATGCTCTGCCAGGGAGGAGGGGAAGCCAGGAGGAAGCAGA
>JAOEHY010002808.1:0-28287 GCA_025447955.1 Psilopsiagon aurifrons | reverse complement strand
CCTGTGGGAGTTGCATTCTTTCGATTCTCCATGTAGCAAACTGCGTGGCTGATTTACGGCCTAAACCACGACACAGGTCTGAACTGCAAAAATGATGGGTATCCTGAAGCAGGTATGATTCAGTAAATTTCTTGGAATCTGGCAATTTGGAGAATCAGACACATCTTCTTTAGCTCATTTCTACTCCCATATGCTAGGAGAGGTACACACTACTTGCTAGAATATCAGAAATATTTGAACATTTTGTTTATACGATCTTTACGAAACACTAAAGCTACAATTACCAACATTTCCAGATCATTTTTTAAAGTGCATGTTATCCTGCAATTTCTTTGTGCATATAAATATACTTCCAAAGGTCTCACAATAAAACACCAGTTTGAGGAACAGATGAAATAATTCACCAAATCAGGCAACCAAGCAGAAAGAATAATTGAGCGTGATGCTTCCGCAATGATCTGTTCAGATTAGATAGTACATGTTTTATTGTAATGTTGCATGGGTGGGTTGTGTTAAAGTTTCAAAGGGAAGAAGCAACAGAAGCGGACAGTGAAAAATGCAAATGCTAAGCTACAGGAAGGTATGAGGACATTTCCTGCAATTGACAGTTAATAGCACAAATAGCCCTCAGAAAAGTCACCTGCGTGTCTCTCTACAAGTAAACTATATCAGCTATTGTTTTCCATGTTGAAATAATCTGTTACCTAAGAGCAGATGTGCACAGAAGAGAAAACAGGAGCTGCATGTGACTTCTGGTATCAATAACACGCCTTTTATGAAATGAAGACTAGCTACACTACACACAATGAACTGTTCAACTTTTCAGATGGTTAAACTATGACGTCTCCTGTGCTTCTTGTAGAATGAAAGAAAGGAAGCGAATTTCTGATATACAGTGTGTTGACCCTCTAAAGGCAGCACAGTTAACTGAATATTACAGTTGATCTATAAATCTTGCAGTTTTCAGGCAAAAAATTGGAAACAATTCTTTAGGCTGGATCCATAAAACCCAGTACAACAGATTCTGCGAATGACTAGCACCAAGTGTTTCATATATCCAAAATGCAAGCCAGCTTTTCAAATACTTGTTTCAAAACTGCAACCCAACAGTTACACAACTACTGCTAAAAGTAATTTGTCAATACTACATGAGATGGAGATCATCTAGGAGAAAAGAATTCAATACAGAAACATGCAGAACTGATTTTCTTTCTATGGTTTTGAAACAAATTAGCTGTCATTTACAGAAAAACAAGAAATATTGACTAATTAAAGATATTCAAGTATGTGAGCATGACTGCTGGGAAAATAATGCAAATAATTTACTAGCTAGTTAGCCCCTCAGAGAATGCCAGCATTGGACAGTTCTTGAAATTGAGAAGAAATGGTGTAGGTCTTGTATTAATTCATCATTCCATTCCCTGCAAGTCAGTGACAGATGACTGTGCCAACATTGCAGAATAAGATTCATCAATAATCAGCACGTCCAGCTGGGAAATGCAAGTTCAACCTTTTTGAGCCTTTGGATACATGTTGTATGCGCTAAGACACAGTAAACCAGAACATGCCCTACACATACTGGCTGTGGTGAATTTATTTATTTTTAAAACCAAGAAAGGAAAATTGTACTCTCTTGAGATTCGAGGTACCAGTGAGTTTAGACAAAGACTGAAGAAAGAAGTCCTCACAGAAGGATTTCCAAGACCCACTGCTGTACAGTTTGGAACCAAAACTCAAAAACCATAACAAGGATATCTTGAACAACATACGCAGGCATCTACTTTCATATGAGGAGAGAGTGTGTAGGATTTACTGTAAAGACTAAATACCTTGGTACTTAAACCAAAAATGAGACCAAAAAATTCCTACAAATTCTGCCTGGGTTCCAGTGCTGACTGTTCAGATATAATATCCAACATTAATTTATTTTTACTTACAATCTTTAGATCACAGTTTAGAAGTTCTGCATTTGTTTCACTGGGTTTTTTCTTTCTTTTAAGAAACAATAAAAATGGTCAATGTCTACTTTCTGTTTCTCACAAACAAGGTGAAAAAGTTTTTGATCATATCTCCCTTTTGACATTCAGTGTAAGCTACTGGACTGTATCAATAGCAGCATAGCCAAGAGAAGTGGCTATTCCCCTTTAGTCAGCTGTCCTTAAGCCACATCTGGAGTACTACATGCAATTTTGGCTCCTCTCAGGACAAGAAGTATGTTGACAAATTTTAACAAGTCCAGCTGAGGGTCCCCAAGACAGTCAGGGCTGGAACTTAAAGTCCCGTGAGGAGAGGCTGCAGGACCAGTGTTCATTCAAGACCCTTTCACAGGCACTGCACAGTAGCCCTCAACACCTAAGAGAAAAAGACAGAGTCAGGCTCTTTACAAAGGTGTTATTGAGAGACAACAGCCATAAGCTGAAGTTGGGAGGATATAAAGGGGAGAAAGGAAAACAAAAATCCCCACAGCCACTGTGAAGCTATGTAACTACTAGAAGAGGTGCAGACCTCCATTCTCAAAGACTTTCAAAACCCAGCAGGAAAAAGCCCTGAGCAATCATGTTTAATTTTAGTGATGGAGATGGGAGAAGACACCCCCTGAGGTGCCCTCCAGCCTGGGATGCTATGAAGAGGGAAACACCGAGTCAGACCAGAGCCCATCCTGTAATCACCAAGAAACCTTGCAGTGGAGTGACCAACCTCAACCACTTCAAAAGAATGCATGAGAAACCCAAAGTGAGTAACTATGGAATTACCCACCCTACAGGAGAACACTATTCTTTCTCCTCAAAACAGTGGCTGGTTTCAGTGACTTAACTACCTCATCCTTTCTGGGGTTCTTGTGTCCTTAGTTTTTGGTTGTTTTTCCAACTACTACATTCCTATTTAAGTGCATTTCAACAACTACTACCGTGCATTAATTATACAGGCAGGATACTCTGGTGATAAGACTTTCTTGTTCCTTCCAGCTTGCAATATTGTTTGCAATTTACTTGCAATCCTTCCAGCACTGGAACAATTGTGCTACTTTTCCACTTCAAGGGCAACAGGAAAACAGCTTCCTCTACAGGAGGAAAAAACAAACGGAATTCCCCCAAATACAGTAACAGTAAATATAGGCAGGAAAAAAACTGATATCCTTCTTCTACACTTCTACCAACTCCAACCTCTTCATTCTCCAGGGTGCGCTAATGACCGTTTGGGACCTTCTGCCATCTCCTTACTTCTGCCAGTATAGCTCATTACTGAGCTGCCAAGTTGTAGGAAACAAGATTTGTGTGTTGCCTCATCTCCGCATTTTAATGTGGACTTCTGAATGGGAAGGGATCAACTTAAATTGATTAGGCCAGCCCTCACTTCTAGACCATCAAAATGGCACAGTGCGGATGTCTTACACCCCTCAGTATGTCTGCATGCTGTAGCAAAAACGCAGACTTGGCTTACTGAGGCTGTCAAAAGTTGACAGTGACTTATTTCACAAAAGGCTAGTGTATCTTGAAGCAATCTTTTGCTTAAGACACAGTGGTACAATAAACTGCAAGGATCTTTTCAAAGCATGCATAATACCAGTATGCTTACTTTTGCTTTCAGCAAATTAACAAGAAACATATTTGTAGAGATCTTCGCACAGCTGTGATGTTATATTTGCAGATGACAATGGAAAGCTGTGAGAAACAGGTTTTGATACTTATGTACACTAATGGGCATGATGATTGAGTCTGTTGACTCAGTTCAATCAGAACAAATGGCTTACAGGTTAAACACTACAGATGGGTATTTCAAGATACATTTTATCAATAGATTTGTACATATACACAGTATTTCTTGTATTGCATTTTGCCTCAGAGTATACACATAGACATTGTGTTCCAAGGTTAAGCAAATCAAAATATTAGAACTTGGGGAGAAAAGTTGTACTGCATTGAGGAAGTGTAAAATAGGGCCCATTTTCTCAGACTTGGGATGTCTCTCATGACAAAGGCATCACTTGCAGAAGAGCGATGGAAAATACATGTCACTGAATGCTAACCCTTCTAAACATTACAGGGCCCACCGTTAAGAGCAACCAGACATTAAACAAGGAGATGAAGATAATCACTGGATTTATTTTAAAAGGAGGTGGGAGTACATTTAAGCCCTGTGTGGTACAGAGTAAATATGACTTGAGCAGCTGACTAGCCTTTTCTCTCTCCACCATCCCCTGTGTTTTGTGTTGTACCTTAGGGAATAAGAAGGTCATTTCACCTGAAAGTAAGTAAACAGTGAAGCTCTGAGCTAAGCTGTATGATACTAACAGGCACAAGAGTAGGCTCACATAAGATGAGAAAAGTTTTCAAACACAACAACACTTCATGGAAACGACAGTCCCCTCCCAAGAAGCAAAAGGGAAAATGCATTTTTACAGTAATATGGACATGTACATTACTGCCTAACAAAGATATCGAAGACCTGACCAATGTACCATATGACAAGCAATGACCATACGAGAAAAGCATGAAAGCTTAGGAAAAGAAAGATGCACCACATTAGGCAAGAAGGTGAAGCTTATTTATCATAGAAGTAAATCATAAAGGGTTCCCCTAATCAGGAAATGTGTCAAGATAATTAATAAAACTTCTTTAAAACCTCAGAAGCTTTTGTTCTGCTCTCTTAGAAGAACCCTGATCAGACTTCAGAAGAAAACAACCAACGATGTCAGAGAAAATGTGACATCAAAGCCTATCTATAGGTTCATAAGAAAAAACTTTGTGAAATGCATGAACTATGAGGACTCAGGTCTTTCCAACTGAAACATACTATCACAGAGACAAACAGACACATTATCACACTGTGGGGTTTTTTGCTCGATTACATACTGAAATGATGGAAGAAAGTGCTACGCTTTATTATGTTCACCAGAAGCTTTGTTTCTAAGAACAGAGTAATGACATTTGATTAAAAAAAAAAAAAAAATGGTTATTAACTTCCTTTCAATTTACAGAAAATAAGCTATGGAAGTGATACTTATTATTTACATAGCACTATGCTGCAAATAAACAGGCCTAGCATTTAGCTAACAAATAAGAGATGTGTCATACTTCATAGATCTTTGTTCTCTAAATTAAACAGTAATTTGGCATGTGATAAATGTCTACAGATGAAAGAAGAATCAAAAAGTTCATGCAGTTTCTCTGGCTGGAGGCACATCCATCACAAGCACTACAACCTGAAGAAAGCAGTCTTATCACTAGCATTTAGAAAAGCCTTAATTTTTTTCTACACAGCAATATATATTGCCAACAAAGAAAATGTTGATGTTATCAATGACAAAACATAGAAAAATGCAAAAAACATAGAAAGTAATTATAATTCTATGCTCGCCACTGAAAGTGCACTCCTTCTAAAAGGTGCCTGCAATACACATACCCCAGAAAGTCTGATCTCAGATGAAGCTTCAAACAGATAAAACATGTAGCTTCTTTTAGGCTGTTATCTTGTAGGAGTAGATCTATGTACGTATCTGTGTCAAAAAATGGAGTGTGTTATTAAGGAATGTAATAGGACAAATCTTTAAAATTCTAAGCACTGAGGGAAGGACCAAGGAATCGAAACGCATTTTAGCAATCACATTACAGCTATGAATACTGTTTAATAATAATCTTAGAGAAGTAGGCCAACAAAATGCCAACATGAGCTAATATTTATTTATGGCAGTAGAAGTTTTTTGCATAAATCAGGATTTGTGGAGACAAATTACCCTCACTAGCCTTTGGCTTATGAATTAATGTATTCTGTGTGACCAGGAAAATGCTATTCTGAAAGATGCCATAAAAAGCCATAAATATAGCAAGCGAAGAAAAACACAACACAAACAGGTGCAGCCACTATGCAAAAATTTTGCATGTTCCAGACATTTTCCAACATATGAGCATGTATAAAAAATTCAGGGTAACTGTCACTGTACTTACCTGCTAGATGTTAGCAGATGATTTCCTAGACAAGAAAATTCACAAGTATCAGTGATATGTACTGCTGCAGTCAGCATCACTTTTTACAGCTGGAGATTTACCAATCTGAAGAAAGGCTTACTTTCAGATTGCAAGGTAGGTGGAACACTGAATCGTTCTTTTTGGAGCCTTTGGAACTTCAATCTGCATTTAACAAAAGCTAAACTAAAGGCAATGGCTAAACTTAGCTTGAAACTTGGAATATGTGACTGCTAGCAAAAGGAGTTCAATGTCCTCTAAAATACCCAGGAGCTACTTTCTCTATTAGCATGTCTTTTACACTCTCACCCCAGAAAAATCAGCATACAATTTACGAGTGGTATTAGCATGACTAGGGGAAAGGCAGCATCTGTTTAGCATCTCTATACCCAAGTAGAGTTTCATAGTCCTTCAGCACAGTGAGAATCCAAAACATATCCCCTTATCTGTTAAAGAAATGATTCTCAGTCATGCGACTTCTCAACAGGGGGCAGAACTGACCCTCACCCCAATACCCCTTATATACTTCAGGTTTAATTTATGGTTATGTCAAGCTACATTAACAAATTACTGGCTTGGAAACAGTAGACAGAGTATGTAATGTCTGCAATCCCATGCTTTGTAATATTTTGCCAAAAAGGGAGTGATTAGTATGTCACTCACAAACACACTTCTTGAAGTTTTTACTTTATTTCCAACAGAGCTTCCAAACTGAAAACTACATGAATGAGCTCAGAGAAGAGCTACGCTGCACTTTCTGACATTTCAAATTGTACAAGTATAGCGTCCTAAAACTCTTCATTTATGGGGAAGGCAGCTTTACATAATCATCATCCCTTTCTCCAGAACTGGACAATTGATAGGAAATTCAGAGCTGTTAATTTCTACAGTTAATCTTAACAGTTGATTTTATGCCTTGCAAATGTTATTCTAAAGTATTAGAGTAAATACAACACTAGACTGTTGTTGATTTAAGTGATTATACATACTTTTTCCCATCCAAAGGATTATTTACTGAGGCAACAAACTGAAAAGAAATTAAAGAGTACTCTTTTTTTGCTTCACAGCAGAGTTCACCCAAGGAATTCATTGCTACAGGGTATCATCGAAGCTAACACTGCTGCTCGGAATTAAAGACATAATAGAAATTAAGATACAAAATAGCAACCTCAATGTGACATTCAGGTTTTACAACTGTCTACTCCAGATGGGAAATGGACAGGTAAGACTCTCAGGAGAAGAGGAGAAGTGCATTAATTCAACCACATCCTGAATGTAATGCATCAACGGATGCACTTCTAGCAAATGCACCAAAATAAAGGTATTATATAATTCAACCTGGGGACTTCTTTTTTTTTAATGTTGAAAACCTTGAGTCAATTTATCTGACAAAATGACCCCAAGTTTCATATATATATACCAGTTATAGATATCACCAATATACCAGTTTGAGTAGAAGAATCAGAGGACTCTGTCACTCATCCCTGCCAGCAACACCCGCACTTTTTCTGAAAACTTACCTTCATGCTGCCAGGTTCTGACCTGCTCAGCTTCAGAGTTCTGTCAGGATGACAGCACGAAGAGCTGTGATCACCACAAAAGTAATGTTACAGAAAACTTTTATCCTAGAAAACAAACCTGGATTGATTTAGTTAAAAATACCGACCAAACTGCCGTGACACGGGCAAAACCAAGCCCCTAAACCACTACTATACAGCCTTTTCACTAGCTTCGCAAGTCATACTTACAGTATCTTTATAACTGATAAAGATATTACAAAGGGTTGTGCAACCTACTTGACTACAGACTTTTTCCCCGAAGTAGCACTTGCTAACATCATTCTTCAAGATAGAAGGCAAACAGCCTATTCCTTAGAGCGCTGCGGTCCAACAGGCAAAAGTAGCTACTGATATTCTTGAAGTGAAAAGTTATCCTCAAAATCAGACACTTTGGCTTCACAAAGGCTATCACTTCAATGTGAAAAGACACAGAGGAAAGATACAGAGAAGGAAAGCTGGAGTGCAAACACCGAGCAGCTCCAGATGCATGCAAGAAAGATTTTAGTGTTAACGAAGGAGTGCATCATTTGAGTCCCTCTCAAACATGATCCATTTAAAGATATTCCCTTCCGTGAGACCTCCTAGCAGCGCCAGCCGTTCTGAAGGCAGGCTGCTTTTGGCAGCATTTGTAACTCCGCTGCTCCAACACACATGCTGGTAAAGCTGTACCATGAAATTATTTTGGTGCTTTAGTGGTTAGAAGTGTCAAACTCCATCTCCCCAGCCTGCTAACAACTTTTGTTTTTCACGTTTCTGACTTTCAGCAAACTACCTGAAATTAAAGAGCACTGTGCCTATGCATATACAGGCGCAATAACAGTAACATTCCCTTCCTTGACCTCCCTCAGAAACATCCTCAGAAAAAAAATGAGTTATCTGCTCCCAAAAAAACACACTCTGTCATTTCATGCTATGATTTTACTGCTCTCATTTAAAATAAATAAATAAATAATGAGAGAATGTACCTCAGTTTTCAAGACAAAAAAGGAATTTCACGCATGACACGATTTGCAACTGATACCCAGGAGCTTCAGGACTACAAATAAAGGATCCAAACGCCTTCCAGTTCATAGTCACCAGGTAAGTTGTCCACTTTCTCCAACTAATTCTCTCCAATGAACTGTCTCCCACTGACTTCCATTCCCAAGTTCAACACCGTCTGTGGAACAAGTTACCTACCAGGCAAGCCTTGCAAACTTATTTATGTTCTGGTTTTCTCTCATCTTAACCATTTCCTGGATTCAAACTACCTAACAGAACAGTTAGAATAAGTAAGTAGAGGTGGTAGGAACATAAGGAGAGACATTTTGTTCCCATTTTTTGATGGAGGCATCTTTAAAGAGAGTTTCCCAGGCTGCGTGCTATGAGGAAGCAGAGGCAGTCAACCTGAGATGGACGTTAGAAGAAAGAGAGCACTGTGTTGGTGGGAGACTGCTGCCTTCCTGCCCTCCCCAAAACACTTTTCTCTGGATCTTAATTGACCTAAGATGGAAGCCACGAAGATGGAAATGACATTTACTTCCTGTGCACAAGAAAATTAAACACTCTGCCTACAAGCCTGGAAAACACAGCTCCTGCAAGGTCATATATTTTTCCCCTTTGACACCTTTCACCTGCTCTGACTGAACTAGGCAAAACTTCTTTCAATAAAAGAAGCCAGACAAATTTCTAACACATTTGAATAGGGTAAGAAAATTAACAGCCATTTTAGGATCTCTTGTGCACACTGGCATCCAAGTCAATTTTTCTCAGCATGCTACTCATTAAGGGGTTCCTAGACTTCTTGTTGCTGTGACTAACATTTTTATGAGTGCTCTGGGAAAAGAATGGTTTTAAAATGCAATGGGAAGTCTATCTGAATCTCCCTCATGCTGTTCCCTATCATTCTTCTCAGTACATCACAATAAATATTTCCCAGTGCCACCAGAATGATGGAGGAGCAGGGAATAAAAAAAAGAAATCAGTTTGATTGTTGACTTCTTTTCAGTAGCTGTCCAATTTTAGAGCACAACAATCACCGCTCTAAATAACTATGTAAAGTTTATTTCAACTTTAAAAGCACGGCAGAGTTTTTTGTGTATGTATACACATGTGCACATGTATATACCCTCACTATGCAAATTACCCTCTAGTCTGAACAGTCTTGCATCACAACTTGCTTTGTCATCACCCTGACCTCACCTGCGCAGGCTGGCACATGAAACTCATTCAGCCACCCAAAAACTGCACCACAATGTCATATTGTACCATCATTTTTAAATAACCACCTCCAGAGAAATCCAAATAATAATCCAAGCATGGTATGGCTCTCTGCCCCCACAGATTTGCCTTAGCATTTCAGCATTGCCCAAACTATTCTGGCTATAGCAAATGTGAACAGTAATAATTCAAAGCATCAAAGCATATATGGAGGAATTGAATTTTTGTACTATTTAAAACATACAATTTAAACAGCATTTTAGTACCTGCTAATGTAGCTATGCAGATACTCCCCCTAAAAAGTCTTCAGCAGTACTTGTTAATTTGAGGACTAAAGTCACAGAGCACACCCAATCATGCTGGACTCTACCTTTTCCTTCCAAGGCAGAACAAGGACCTCAGTCCTGCAGAGGCACTTCCAACAACTGAATATATATGGGTTAGAAAATACCATGCATGCTTTAAAAAATATTATCTGTTAACATATCACTTACATCCCCAGAAGCTGATAATTCTGATTCATTTGATATCACTATGTTGGATCACTATGATTGAAAGAAATAAAAGTAATTCCCAGCTTCAGTTCAAAGATTTGGTTTGAAGAAATCAAGTGAAAAGTTTCAACTAATATCTGAACTTTGTCACCTACAAAAACTCAAAAATATTTGCTTTTTATCTGACATCTCTTACCACACTCTAATACTCGTACTCATCCTCTCAAAAAACAAACCAGCTTTCTAGAAGCTTCTACAAGTCTTCCTTCATCTCCATTCAAGAGCTCAGAAAGCAAGCGTAACTTCTCTGAAGTGCTTGGGCAAGGCAGCTAGCTCACTGAAGCCCATTTGTGGTGGTAACACACAATCCAACAGCATCAGTCAAACACCAGAGAAAGCTGTTCCCTCTAAGCTTTGCTTTTCTCAGCACACCATTTGAAAATAACATTATTTTGCTTAAAAGAAAACTAATGAATTGCGTGTGAAGTAAAACAACTGGAGCAGAATAACTGAAAATTGTTATCAAGTGATGTAAACTGCAACTTTGTGGTTCAAGTATTTAAAAACCAAAGGAAGCAATTAGCAAAAGATTGTTCTGATACCTTACTTAAAAATCACATTTTGCATGTTTCAAGTTCATATAACTGACAAAAAAAAAGACAAGACAGGTTCATGCCAGGGCTCCAGCTTTAAAAAACAAACAAAAAACTTCCCACCACCAGTGCCAAAAGCTCCCTCTATTTCATTATTGGTTTTTTCAGCATTTCACTATTACAATACAGGAAAAGATCACATTAACCTCAATTAAAAAACCAAAACAAACAGAGCAAACTCACTCCGTCTTACTACCTAACACAGTACTTCATTTGCAATGAAGTTTATTTACCGTTACTGTTATTTACCATTTAGGCTCTAGTTTTGCATTAGACTGAACATAGGATTTCATCCTGAAAACATGGTGGAGGATCGACTTTGAAGTCAGAAGCCTACAATCAGCTTTTCAATCCCAGAGGCTTTTTTCTGTATACGTTAAATTTCCTGTCTTCAGCAGACAATCAGACACATCATTCTTGAGCTTTAAATGGATACATCTAGGATTACCCACAGAAGATTACACTCTTTGGTGCTCCAGATTTGATCCTAAAAAAAAATCTTACAAGGAACCGTGTTTTCCCAGTTACATGGTGCTAATCAATGCCTGGAAAGTATTTCATACCAGCAAAGATAATCAGCATTAGTATTTCGCTTTATTTAAACTATGGATATTAGTAAGGATTTAAAGCACTAACCATTTCTAAAGAAATTAAAGAACCAACTTTCAGCTTAGCAGATGTGTTACTTTTAATGAGTTTGCCACAGCTGCCACTGCTCATCAGGGTCCTCCAACCCTGCTACTTTTTACCCTCAGAAACAGAAAAGCAAATCATACCATGATAAGAAATTACAGTAACCTCACATTTTAAAATCAGATTCTGAACTGAAAGAACAACTCCGTATTACCCCCTTTTGGCACTGTCCAGAAGGGGTGGAAGGAAACAGAAGGCATCACTATGAACACTGAGTCCTCATGGCAGCTTTTCAGCTGCAGATGCAGCCCTACTGTAGAAGTCATACAAAAAAACACTTTGATATATGATCTCTAAAAGGCCTTTTTCCAGAAGCCCATGAAACACTTCCTTGATGCTTTGGAAAAGAGGAGAACATTGGCTCAAAGGTAACCCAGGTGCAGACACAAGAAAAGTAAGGTGAAGGAGGCTGAGCTAGGTTTCACCCTAGTAAGGACACTGCTAACAGCTTGTAAAGGGGAAAAGAGCAACAGGCAGAGTAAATTAAGGTAAGAGAAAAGCTGTTTGTCCATTTACTGATTTCTCTCTCAAATCCAACTGAACAAGACTGCCAGGTCCAAAACCAAAAAGCTCCACAGTGGGATTTCTCTTTCATACTCAAGACAGGAAGACCCTCCTTCACGTTTCGTATTTCTATTAATCTTCAGATGAGTAACTTTTATGACCATACACAATTCATTACAATATAAATTCTCATATGTGGAAGTATTACTGCAATGAGAAAGTACCTCAGTATTACTATCAGGAACTGGAACAACAAAACAATTTTATGTGAACTTATTTTGGTACAGAAAAGTTTGGCAAGAACCAGACTGAGCACCTGACAAAACAGTACCTCCACTATTTTAATATCACAGCTATATGCTATGTTATTAGAGTAATATAAACAAAATCCACCTGAACACAATGTATTTTCTAGAGACTCTCCTCCTCCCCATATGTCTTTCCAGCAAATTCATCCTCATCCATTATCCAACCATATTTCACCAGTTTAAGGGGAATACGGATGGGGCCCAACAGGTTTCAAACAGGGGGCGCCCTGCGCCCAGCCCTGGCACTGAAAGCCCTGCCTAGCACCACCGCCCCTGGGCCTTGAGGGCAATCTGCCGCCTTCAACTCCTGCCACCCCTCAGCCCCTCTGCACGCAACGTTCCTGCACACTGGCCATCAAGACGCCGACATCCAGTCACACAGGGTGACAAAGCAGGCGGCGGCCCCTCACCTGCTGCCGTCGACCTGGGTAACTGTGCCCGCCCCAGCCCCAGCAGTAGCCACCAAGCTCAGGCCTGGGCACATGCAGAGAGGCCGCGGGCTCTAGAAAGGCCAGCAAGGGGGTGCAGGTGCTGGTGGTGGGCTGGAGAGCTGTCTCCATCGCACTTCTCATACAATCGCGCAATCACAGAGCTCACCACACTGCCTCGCGCAATACAGTAAGAAGAAAAGTGCGTTTTCACTCCCAGACCATGGAAGCAAGAGGGAAGCACCGGGGAGAGACCTGGGAGCGTCTCTAGTGGGGCTAAGGAAGGTCCGCGAGCTTCTTCCCGGGGGAGAAGTCGGAGGTAATGGGGAGCACGGGGCACCACCCGGGAAGGGTGAAGGGCACATGCTGACATCGAAACGTGCCGGCCGGGCCACCACGGGGCTTCTCAAGGACAAAGGGTGCGCGGCTGGAGGGGAGCTGCTGGGCAGCTCTGTCCCGGGATGCCAATGAGGCCCCTAGGATACCTGCACCCCGGGGTGGGAGGCGGACCCCGCAGCCTCTCTACGGCCAGGAAGCGGCTAGAGGCGGCCGGGCCCCGGGAGCACCGCGGCGGCCGCACAAGTGAGAGACGGCCTCGCTCCGCCGCCCGCGGAGGATGCGCGGAGCTGGTAGCCGGAGCATTTCCCTCCGCTCCGTGCGGACGGTGGGCACCAGCTCCGACGCCGCTTTCCCACCTCCCGTCCGCAGCCCGGCACCAGCCCCGGCCCTGTCCTCCGCAACGGCAGCTTACACGGCGAACCCGTCAGAGCCGACCGATCTAAAGAGTAATCGTTGTTTATTCAGAGTTCAATTTTTAAATTGTAAGGAAGCATGGATTAATATTAACATATTCACCCGTGGCTGGACACCGCCGTTCTCCGTCCAAAAGTAATGCGTTTTTTGGATGGCCGCCTGGTAAATAAGGCGATTTAATAAACTGCAATTTCTTTCTCTCGAAATAAGACAAATCTTCCTCCTGAAGACCCCCAGAGAATTGCTCCTTCTGAAACAACTCACTCCCCGCTTTTACAAAGTACCCCCAGACCCCCAACAAAGCAGATGATCCAGGAGGGCGAACACCAATTCCTCCTCTCTCTCTCTCACACCTTCCCCTAGGATGCGAAGTGATTCGGGGGGACGCGCAGTCAGCGGCTGGGTTTCCGAGCGGGAAGCCGCGGAGAGCCACTGCGCTTCGCGGAGCTCCGCACGCCGGCACTGTGGGGCGAGCCCGGCCACGCGTGCGAGCTCCGCACCCCAGGGAGGACAGCGACGATAAAAAAAACCCATACCAACACCACCAAACAACAACAAACATATAAGAAATAAGGGGTGAGCAACGAAGCTGAAAGTTTTCTAGGGTAAGAGCGGACCGTGGGAGCTGCCGCGCGGAAGGAGAGCGGCGCATCCCCTTCAGCAGCGGGTTCGGCTGCAAGAAAGGACCGTCCCGCAGCCTCGGGACGCGCACCCGCCCGGCGACAAGCCTACGGACGGACAGACAGACGGAGGGACATACCGGCAGTCAGACACACGGGCAGGAGCAGCCGGAAGGTAAGCCCGCACACCACCTCGGTGGCCATCGCGGCGGAGTGCGGGTCGCAGCCAGCCGGCCGGAGAGCCGTCCCTCTCTGCGCGCCACAGCCGCTCCTATGTCCGCCTGTGCGCGGAGCAGCCGCGACGGCGGAGCATCGCCCTTCCCCTCTTCTGTTCTCCTCGCCTCAGCCCCGCCGCATCCCGGCTGCAGCCCATGCAACCAGCACCGTGCCGCACCCCGGCCAACGGCACACACACGCCCCCCCCTCGGGGCTCCCCCCACCGCTGTTTTCCCGCCCTCCTGCCGTCCGCCGACCAGCGCAGAGCGACCCCCCCCGCCCTCCGCACCGACGGCGCTGGACCAGCCAGCTGCACCCTACGGCGCGCCCCGTGAGGAAACTGCCCCGCGCCCCGCCCCGACAGGGCAGGGCCGCTCAGCGAAGGGGCTGGCCGTGCGCTGCCTGCCCATGCCTACGCCCTGCCCCTACCCGGGCCTCTGCCGTGCCCTTACTCCTGCCCGTGCCCATGTGCCTGCCTTCGGCCCATGTCCCTCCTCTTGCCTCTGCCCTTACTCCTGACCTCACCCTGTCCTCTGCCGTGCCCTTACTCCTGGTCTGGTCCTAAGTCCTGCCCTGTGCTCTGGCCGCTGCCTGCGCGTCCCGTTCGCGTTGCAGGGACTGTTCTGTCACCGCGCTGCCACCCCCAGCTGGCTCCTGTTCGCCACTTAAAACCTCATCGGTTTTCCTTAACTTTTCTTTTTGTGTTCGTTTGGTTTTGTGTGTGGTTTATTTGTCTGGGTTTTGTTGCGTGGGGTTTTTTTACTAGAATATTTTTTATTATTATTATAATTGTTATTATTATTCACTAAAAACCTCTGATTTATACTTTTTTTTCTTGAGTGGGGAAGCAGTTTTCTCCAGTTTGTTCAACCCCCCTACCCCTCCCCCGTGTTTCAGGAGGGCATTTAGGTCCACAAGAAAAAAAATAGATCTGCGGTCACTGGAATGTATTTCACTTTTCTGGAAAGCTTTTTACCCTCTAAAATATGGTGCGGGTTAGAACATGCGGTGGGTTGAAAAGGGCCGTTTCGATGCTCAGCTGGTCTGTCCCTCTGTGTGTGCTGAATAAACCTAATAGCCTGGGTTGAAATAGTAATGCTATAAAATAGAAAATTATTAATGTTATTAATACAAGTAAAAGCCCATTTAATCTTTGGCACTATACTGCAAGCCCTCCCACTTAACTGAGGTGAGCTCGGACAGAACGTCCTCTTTGTGGGGCAGGGCTGGAGATAACTCTTTAGTCTCCTGCAAGATTTGGAGTAGGAAAAAACAGGAGCAGTGACCCTGTGGTCCTTAGCATAAATTCCCAGGGCTTCTTCCCAGTGATGGACCTCATCCAGTCTTCCTTCAATATAGCAAGTCATAGTTTTGTTCTTGAAGTCCTGGCTTTTTGACTCCTTGTAATTACTTAAGCATCTTTTGCTGTTGCATGCTTTTTAGAATACATACTTTCATACTGTTGTTGCGGAGAAAACTCTAGGCAAACATGGGTTTGACCCACAAAAGGGTCTTTTGAAGAAAGAAGTATTACTTTTTTTGTTTGATTTGAGGGTTCATATGATAGGTGTGGAGCCATGTGGACGCCTGATTTTTGTTTTATGAATAGTGGCAATTATTCAGATACAACAGGCAAACTGATTTTTATATTTGGAGAGTAAAGAATTCCAGAGTTACATATATGAAAATGCTCAAGGAAGCTAAGAAAAATCAACTACAGGCACTAATTCAATGTACCAAACGAGTCCATTATGAGGATGCAGATCACAAAGGACCTGTATCGCAAAAAAACCTGTGCCTTTGCTGAAGGGGTATGGTCATTTCACACCCATACGTGGGCATGTGCATAGAAGTTAAACATCACATCTTCCAGTGTTACAGGGGATTGTAGCAAAGCCCTGTTCCAGTAGGATGAATGCGACAGTTTAATTCAGCGTCGGGGCACTGCCTGGGGAGATCGCTCCCTCACTTCCCGCATTCAGGCCCAGCACAGCTCTTCCGGATGTCCCAGCAATGAACCAAGTCTGGAGATTTGTTTCTCAGTGTTCTAGTGTGAGTTTCTGTACGCATTGATCTCTGTGTATATGCTTAGTGATCATGTCTGTACACAGTAAAATACCAGGATCGAGTAGGACTTCATCTGCTTGTGATCAGCCCATGGCAAAGTAACTGCAGCATTGTTTTATGACCACAGGGTCTGTTTCCAAAACTCAGAGTTCCTGAGGAAGCTCTCCTTGCCTTAGAGGCTCCAAAGCAAGCAGTTAATGGGGTATTCTGTAGGTGCAGGATACATGCACAGCTGAAATATTCTGTGCACTTTGGCAGCACATGTTCACCTATTGATCAGGATTTTTTTTTTCCGTTCAGTCATCCAGATTCACTAACACACAGATAAAAAGTATTTATTACTTTAATAGTACCACTACCAAATACTTTGCTTTCTGAAACACTGATTTTAGTCTAATATTTGGGAAATAATTAGCCAGTCTTCAATACTTCACGTTCACAAGGCATGAAAAGCATACTTAAAATCCATGTATTGAGTGGCTCCTTACCTTCTGCCAGACTAGTCATCTGCTGCAAAATCTGTGCGGCCGCAGTGCCACCTTTTGGCTAAAACGTCTGCTAAATGAACATTTCTTCCTCTCAGCTGCTGGGAGTTAGCTGTTCACAGACGTATAATTTTGAGAGAGCCACCTTCCAACCACACCTCTGTAGTGGTAAGAAGTATAAAAAAGATGTGAGGCCTTACAAGAATCGTGTACAGTGCCTGGAGTTCAGCTGTTGACAGGAACAGTAAGTGCATTAACCTGAAAATTGGAGCAGGGCTTTTAGCCAGCATGGAAACAATAAAGCATAGGGCTCTGACTAAAATAGGTAATACAGAAAGAGAAACTGGATTAATGGGAAAAGTGTCTGTCGAATTAAGTGTACATAGTAGAGAGCACTGTCTAGAGGAGAGCTAAGAGTTTATTTAGCTGACACCAGTTTTGCAAGTAACATAAAAAGCAGGTTGAATATAAAGCAGGAAGGCTGCTTCTTCCCTTAGGGCATGCAACTCAGTGAAATCACACTGTGGCCCACACAGTTTTTCTCTCTGCAAACCAGAGGAAATTGCCAGGCTGTGTGAGTCCTACAGAATACAGTAAATGTGCTAACAGTGGACACAACAATCTCACCACCAAACAGCATTTCTTTCCCTTCTTTTCAACTACCATGATCTCAGACCCTCCATTACTAGGTGTGTAACACCACCTCAGGTGAAAACATTTTAGCAGTAGAGAGGTTGAAACCTTAATGAAGAGAGGGAATAAAAGCTTACTTAGATTCACAAAAGAACAAGCTTCAGTTGTGAAGAGACTTGCTCCACCTCACCTGGTTACCATTCCTGTAGCAATAACTTGGGGCAGTTTTGGAAAAACATTGCCCCTGCTTCATCCAACACGCAAAATCAATTGCAGTTAACAGAGTTCAGAGGCCAAGAGAGTTACTGGAGGGAAAAAAGTCCAGAATATATTGTCACAAGTTCTATTAGGTAGAACAAATCAACTGGAACTGCTGATTGAAATTGTGTTAAGCTGACTGTCTAAAATGGCACTGTTCAGAAACATCTAATTGCCTCAGGTATCTGATTTGTTTGGCTGTTTGAGCCATCAACTCATGCCATTGTTCTAGCATCCACAAGCTTGGATTAACATAAACAAGGGCTTGCATATGGATATAGACACATGTATATGTGAATATACATATATGCATATATACAGGCTGAACCGTCCACACAGTTATGGTGAGCTCCATTAACTACTGCGAAACTAGCTGAAGAAATAAAACTGAGCTATACAAAGAAGTGGCAAGGCATTAACTCCCATTGAGAGGCAGAAGTTACTGAAGCCTATTCAGGGGAATCACTGCTGTACAGAGCTGGTTTATATTTGCTATTCTTACAACACAAGAGTCCTGCTTTGGGGACCTAGGGGGAAGGAAATGGCTTTAACATTTACAGTGATGATTAACTAGTGTATTATGTCTCTTGATCCATGCTCCATAAGACTACATGAAAACATCCTGCTCCTCTTACCTATTCTGGAAGTCCTCCTCCTGCTCAGCCCTGTCAGCAGCTGGGGGAACAGCCCGCAGTGGCCCACCAGGAGTCAAGCAATTCCATTTTTCAGCTTAGTTCACATTCAGCTCTGACTGAAGCTGTTATTGTTCACTTCCAGCATGAAGTCAGCTAAGCTTCAAAATAACATTCAAGTTCAGTTCTGGTTCAAGAAAAGTTAAAAAAAAAGCAGTTCAAACTGATTTTTGGTTCAGAGTCAGTGTAAGTCCCCAGAACAGCAGTAGTTAGTAACTATTTTATCCTCTTAAATTATGAGCTTGTCTTGCCTTACAATAAGGAAATTCATTCCACTTAAATGTATGCTGAGTAGGCATCCTTAGAAATGTTCAGCTGCCCCAGCAGAGCAGAATGTTTCTTAGAAGCCTCCAAAATTTCCCCCATGCTTGATTTATCTTCCATTCATTAATCCATAATTTCACCACTCTTTCAGCTGAGCTAGAACTGGGCACAGGGTTTGCATAAAACTTTGTAAAATCAGATGCATTACTAAAGGTCTGGGTTTTTTTTTTTTTCTCCTCCTAGCCTTTGTTAATCTTCACCATTCATGTCACAGGGTCGATTTAGAGTTTTTGTCTTGCACAGTAAATATGTATTTATAGAAACCCTTTGTTGTTTGCTGATCTTGTTCTGCTGGGTTTTACAATCTGATCAATTAGGAAGCATCAAAACATTATTATCTTTACCTGACAATAATGCAAAACACAACAGGAGAGATTTGTCACACAGTTCAGCAGATCTAGTTTAGACACATTTTGTGGGCCGTTGAACCTGACAGAATCCAAATGACATCTCAAGGTGTCATTGACTTTTGCCGTAACTAGAAAGGAAATTTGTTCTTGACTACTGAACACTTGTACCTACATCAGAAATGAGTTGTCAGGAGTAGCGCTCATAATGAGTACTTAGAAAAATGCAGTTGTCTAGTGGTCAGCGCAGAGGGCTAACAAAACAGAGCTGCTGACTGAACTGATGGAAACATATCCCCAAGCTCCTCCCGCATGCATCCTGTGGCTGAATCAATAATACAGGAAAGCTTTTTGAGATCCATTAAGAAGAGAGGCTAGAGAAGGTGAAAGGAAAGTGGGATATTCCCATGGAGCTGTGACATTACATACCTGTGAATTTACTTGTATCAGCATCAAATTTTAGCAGTTACACATTAATTATGTTTGCTCATTTCAAATCAACTATGTTCTAGCAGATGAGCCACTGTTTTGTTTGCTTGCAAGTTCCTTTTCTTGAAAGCAAACAAAACAGTGGCTCATCTGCTGGAACATAGTTTTCTTTCCTTAAGAAATACAGGGTAGGTTACACAGTGAAGGGTTAACAGTATTCATAATGTATATAATTTCATAATATATATAACATATAAAACATGTTTTCATATTCTATATATCACATATACAGTATGTAATGTAGAATATGTAATACATAAATGTATTTAAATATATTAAACTTAATAATAAGTCTTGATTATTTCTAATTAGATTATTAGTATTTTAAGATCTCTGGGGCAAATTATGCCAGGGAATTTCAAGCCCCACTCTTCAGCAGTGAAAAAAAGTAGGAAAAATTACTCTAATTCAACGTGCATGGTTACCTGCATGCATGTAATCACATTTTACATTGAAAGAGTTTTGAAATCTGAAAGGATTGTTTAATAAACAACAGACTATGAATTTTCCCCCGCGTCTTAAGAGTCCATACATGAGCAGACTCTCAAATAACAAACAGGCCTGTCACATAATTTAAACTGTCTAGCGTAAGAGCATAACTTGTCAAGATCAATTTTCAATCTGCAAAAACATAAGTAATAAATTTCCTATTCATCACTGACAAAAGATTAACCATTTAGGGTATTTGTAAAATGCATTCACATTTCAAGTGTCGTTTTAAAAAAATTTTAAAACATGTCTGGAACAATGACAAACATACAATTATTCTTCGTTATGTTCTGCAAGTGAGATTATTGTCTTGACTCTGGGCGATTATAAAGTGATCATAAAGCATGTGATGAAATGAAGCAGTTCCAAGACAGTCCTACATAGATCATCGTAAACACAGCTATACAACAGACCTGAGCTAGCTGGAATAGGAACAAAACATTGCTCTGGAGTCCTTCGGTAATGGCTGTCAACCGCTCTGCTGCAGTGGCGATATGAGTTACATTCAGTTTAGTAGCCAGCAGAGATCTGGGTCTTTGCCTCACAGAAGCACCATAGTAATTTACTCTTCTGCTGGCAGCACCAGCTCAGAGCAACGAGAAATGAGGCTGAGCAGATCCCAAAGCACACTGGACCAAACCCAGAATTCTCTGTGGAGCAGTATAACAGTAAAATAATAGATTTATTAACCAAGTGAAAGAGCAGACATCACTGCAGACATCACTGCACACACCTGTGTTTCAGCCAGAGCTCCTTCCTCCAGCTGAGCCTACACAATCAGGGAAGCCACTAACTTCTCCAGATCCTTAGTTCACATCCAGTTTAGGCTGACTGACACTGAAATGCATCATCCTTGAAAGCTGGACACTGAGCAGGCATGTCTCAGAAACGCTCTTCCTCACTCCCTTGGGACTTACAGGTAGTGATCCTTTCCTTCTAGTGAAACAATGAGATACCTCCAGCTTGACAGTCTGTTTTCAGTTTCCCCACATCTCTCCCACCTTATCCCTCCTTGCCTTTCTGCAGAGCATACTATTGCAACACCCACTGTCCAAAAGTACTTAAGCACATCCTCTCCCTGTTCTTCCCTTTAAATGTATGCTGAGAAAGTTCTTACAAATAACCACACCTTAGGCAGCCTCAAGCTGCTCTGCTATGTAAGGAAGCAGATGGGAGTTTCGGATTGGAAAGGGATACGGTTCCACCAGGGCTTTTCTAGGAAAACTGCTGCCCCTCTGTGGTCCTCTATCATGCCTCATCCCCGTCTCCTAATGGGTGAGCAGAAGCACAGCACTTCCCTTTTCCTCCTTCCTTATTTTTCTGTCCCTGCAGGATAAAGCTCCTTGAGAGAAGTCCTTAGAGACTAAAGGAGAAACTGAGCTGGGAGGAGACAGGCAAAATGAGGAAGAGAAGGGAAGGAAATTGTTTTGTGTGCACACATGTATGTGCTTCTTCCCTGTTTTGGGTAGGAAAGTAGGAGTCAGGAAGAAGTAGGAAAAGAAGTCAGCTGATGAATAGCTCCAGGCCAAAGAGAGAATACTTGGCAGGGCTGCTCTGTACAGCAAAGTACATTTTAAAGCAATTTTTAAAATTAACACATCTGGATAAGGGTATCTGTCCCAGAGCAACCAACAAAGGAAGAACAAGTAACAATAATTTTCCATCCCAATGGCCAGCGCTATAATTAGATAGTAATGTTCACTTTAATAGTAATAGTCCACTTTCAGGTGAAATGGGAAAGTCATGAATGTCGCCTGACAGCTAGATAAAAAAAGAAATCACTGTTAATTCATTTATGGGGACTATTTCTGCAGTCAGGGAAACATTTCTTTCGCAGTGAAAATTCAGCAACTCCAAAGAATTATCACTGAACTAAGGAAAGGGCTTCAGGCTGAGCTCTCAAAAGCTGTGTTACATGGAGGGCTGGACAGCCGGTCCCTGCTCACACCTTTGATGACGTGGACAGCAGGCATGGACTGCAAACTCCACTCCAAGCCAAAGAATCAAAGCTGGCAAAGGGCAAGCACATCAGCCACTGTAAGAAAGCCTGTAATGGCATTGCTTGTAACACATGTTTCATGGCACAAGAGGGTAATTTTGTCTTAGAAAAACACAGCATTCATTCATAAGAGGAAGAACAGCACTGGAAAAGGAATACTAGACTTATGCAGCACATGACTGGAATCCACAGGATGGGATGCTAATTAATGTTTTTATTTTAAATAGCTCAATTCTAACTCTTCATTCAGATTCAGAATTGAATGAAGATTCAGAATTGCAATATAGACTAAAAAATAAAAATGCAAAAAATCTAAATATTGTCCTCCCTAAAAGATGAGAGGAAATGGCCTCAGGTTGTGCCAGGGAAAGTTTAGATTGGACCTTAGGAAAAATTTCTGCACCAAAAAGGGGTTTCGAACATTGGAACAGGGAAGTGGTTGAATACTTGGAGGTGATGTCCCTAAAAGACATGTAGATATGGCACTTAGGGACATGGTTTAGTGTTGGACTTGGCAGTGCTGCATTAACAGTTGGACTTTATGGTTGTAACAGTCTTTTCCAACCTAAATGATTCTGTGACTCTGTATGTTCCTATGGTGTGGAGTACAAATGGAGATTTAGATGTTGATGCAGGCTGTGACTGGGGGAAATATTTTGGATCTCACAAAGATATTCCCAAACTGGTTTCATTAAATAAATAAATAAACCTCAACCAAAACAGTCAAATAAAAGACAGATGCAGCCCTATTTTTAGTGTTCCTCAATGGTAGCTAGTGGAGGTTCCTTTCACTGTTTCTAAGGCTATTAGAGCATTACTCATAGATGTAAATTTTTCCATTTGCATTATAAGGAGAGCATAAAGAAAAAGTTTTGGAATCCATTCTGGAACTAGATCCTTTAAGCTAGGTATTGAAGACTTGTACCTACCCTGGTAGTTCTTATTAAGTTATCATAAATTATATAACTGTATTTTTCTTTTCCAGTTATATTTGTGCACTTTGATTTACTAAAATCTATCTGAAGACAATAGTAACAACACACTGTTGGAACTGCTCATTGGAAATTGCAATGCATCTTTTAATACGGCAAGTAGATCCAATTTGTGAGTAAGGTTCGTTGTAATTCATAGTGGGGTCAAGTCCATCTTCAGAGGAGCACAGGGGGCTCCATTCAAATGCTGTTCTGCAGCTCTCTGACATCATGGTATTTATAACCAGTTACTTGGTTTCTTCTGCAAAGAGGTGTGCTGGGATCCAGGCAACACGTGTGAGAGATCCATGAAGCATCTGACTTCAAGTGACACTAACAGCAGTAACTCAGTCACAAGTCATTCTGTTTGTCCTTCTCCGACAGAGCTTGTGTAGGTGGTTCCTAGCCCCAAAATAATGAAACATCAGCAGCAAGGCCAAAGGATCTGCATTACTACACCTTCCCAGGTGATTGTGCTGCTGTGAAAGCCTCATGGTGACTTATCTGATTATTGAAGTGGACATATGTAAAGATTAGGTCTGTGATAAGTTTTACAAACATAGATAATTTCACCACTCAACTTGGAAGCCCTATCTTCTAATAAAGTTAACAGAATTGCAGGCACCTCCAGAGGGCAATCCAGAGCATATAATTAGATGGCAGCTGAGCTCCTGTTTTGGGAAGGCTGGATCTTACTCAGAAAACGCTCACCTCTCCCTCTATGGACTACTTAGCAAGACTAGGGGGATGACAGTGACTGCCCTTCCTGGGATACATGCTGATTGCAAGTCTTTGTGGGCAGTAGGGGCAGTAAGGCAGCAGGCTGTCAGCCCTCCCCAGCTCCTAGGCACAGAAGTATCCTGTGCTATAAGGTTTTCCATCATTAGCCTAGAGCCCAAGATACTTGACATTAGGCAGTGCAAACACACCCTTTGCACCTTTGCCTCCGCTTGGTCAGCTCTGCTCACCTGGAAAGAGAAATCAGCACATCTGCCAACAGAAGTGCACGGTGGAGGGCAACAGGTTTTGATCAGCCCAGAGCTACATACACAGTTTCTTTTGGATCTTAAGGGAAATTCTAAATCTAGATTGAACTGTCTTATAAGGGAAAATTAGCCTCAGTGGCATAGCATTATACAAGTGAGTATTTTACCTGTGCAACCAAGCTGATAACTGTATTTCAAAAAAAAAGACCACTCTGCATCGCTTTCTGCAAATGGTCTCATAATGTAATTTGCATTCTTCTACATGTTCAGGAAAATCCTGAATGATTATGAAGAGCACAGTGACGTTTTAGTTAAAGAGCAGTGGTAATATTCTGTCCCTTTCTTACAAGTTTCTTTCAGAAGAGAGGCAAAAACAAATAAAAAAGAAGTTCTTGCTGTAATACAGGGATTAGAATGACAAGGTAGAAAAGACAGAGGGAAAAATGCCTATAAAAATATTTTGCTACTGTCTTTGTGTGATGTATCTTTCTTTTCATAGGATGGACATAGTCAAGCATAAGGCTAAACTTTATACTTGATCACCTTATCCAAGGGGATGAAAACATGTTGGCTTTTGTGATAAGAGGCACAAGGATAACCTGGTCTGAACACTGTCTCTAGACCTTTTGGACACCAAATCACAAGTACCAAGCATGGTAACCAAGACAAATAGGCTGGATATAGAATTTGGCCTAGACCTGAAGACTGGTGGTGCCTCCAGAGCTATAGCAAGGTATCTGGCTCAACCACTCTGAGCACAAAGTGAGAATGAATTGATTCAAATATCATGCAAATTGGAGGCAGAGATGAACTTTATTGCTCCATGGACAAGACAAGAAGATCCATCTATTCCTTGCCCTTCCCTCTACTCCTCCTATCCCTTGCATTTACAAGTATACATGGGAAGGGAAAAGGCTTTCCCCTGCTCCCAATCTCTTCTATGTATTTGCAAAATACCCACAAATAGCTTTGCAGTGGTTATGTTGCAGGCTTTTCATCTCTCCCTCCCTGTTTTCCATACCCATATCAAAGTGGCTTCTGTTTATTTGCAGAGGACAGAACTAAAAGCCATGGAGGAGGATAGGAAGTCTTTGGTTAGGATCAAATTTTTTTTATTAACCATATGGTACATGTCTCTTTGCAGAAGAAAACACACTAGATAAGAGAAATGAAATTCAGGTTCTATTTAGAGAAATATTTTCCCTTATTGTCTTATTATTATTTGCTTTGTTTTGAACCTTCTTACAAAAAATGCTTTTACAAAGACGGTAATCCAACAGCTCATCATAAAATTTGTAATGGCACAGAAAGGAGTGAAATGACTCAAAAGCATCTTTTAATAGTAAAACAGCTATTAACAGTGTAAAACTCATGGCTGGTATATAGTTATTAAACCACGACTGTGGTGAAAACGTAAGTTCTCTTATTTAAAAATATAAAGCAGTCTAAATATAGGAAGCAAATTCCCTATGACGCATGTTTGGTTTGTACTTTCCCTGCATACAGGCTGGAGTATGCAGTGAAACACATGCTTTTACATTAGTGCAGACAGTCTAGGTGCCAATCTTGACTGTTATCTGACTGTAAGAAGGACATGAACAGCCTACACAGGGCATAGGACCAATTTTCAGAAGTGAACTATTTCTAAAAAAGAAACTGCTCAAGCTTCTGAAACCGGGTCAGAGAGAAATGGTTGTGTGTCTGTATGAATACATATCACTTTAGAGGCATCCTACGTCTAGCAGGGGTATGTGCCATCTATCACCTCTGCAGTAATGTGGCTTATTGGTACAGAGTGGACAGGGTTTACCTCAGGAAGATGTCTCTGAGTCTCCCCTCTTCTCCCCTTCCTACTCGCCTCATGCACCAATTCACAGATCTGCAGCTGACACCTACCCAAAATGCAGGTGCTAACCATTGCAGGATGCAGGCAGCATGTTTGAAAGAGTAGTGTCTTTAAAACACAGTACAAACCCTAAGCAGACTGCTTGGTGCAGCTGTGCCTTTCCATGATGAGCTGCTGTAATAAGGCACAAAAGCTGCTAACATGATCGGTGGCCACATTGCACAGGCCATTTTCAGAACAGGGCTGCCAGAACAGGAAGAGTTACATTTATATTCTTGCAGCATTTGTACTCAGAGACCATCTAGTCAAGATCACCAGACAGGAATGGTTTAGCCTTGACATCACTGTCAATTCTAAAATTGAAAAGAGTTTGTTGTTTTTCTCCCTCCCTTAGAGAATTATTCCCAATATTTTCAAGGAACTGTCATTTCCTGTAAAATAATGTTTATAATGGCAGGCTCTCAGTCTCCCTGGTGCTAGTTGGTTTGGTTTTTTTTTCACATGGTTATTATTTATTGTAGCTGTTCTTTCTTCTCAGCTTTTTCTGATTTCCAGCATGCCTTTCAAAACTGCAGAGATCTTATGGTAGCGTGGCTGAGAGTTGTTTCAATCTATTCAAATGTATGCTGAAAATACCATCAAATTTTGGTGCTCATTTTAAAGAGACTGTAAGAGAAATCAAAGGAAGACGATGTTCATATTATGCCCCCTTTCCACATTCTCGTCTTCCCCTCCAAAAGCACAGAGCATTAAAGCAGCTCCACGCCATGGAAAATGATGTTTAAATCAACACAGTTTGTGAAACTATGTTTGCTGCCTTTCAGTTTGCTGCTTTTCCTGAGATCTTCCTGTAGCAACCCCACATCCTGATTAGGTTCATACAGGCAATTAGACAATATCAGAATCTGGAGATCTAAATTTCCTTGAAGGAACTTATACCAGTGTGCCAGGTTAATTCAGAAGCCAACAGACATGAGCAAGCTTCTGAGAATAAGGAGCTGCCTCAGCATTTTCAAATCTTCTAGGCTGCAAAAGCAGCAAGAGGAAATTATTTGACCACGCTACTCATTAGTAATGCACTTTTCCAATGGCTACAGAAAACTGTATGAATTGCTTATGGTGGCAAAATATGTGCAATTTGGTAATGCAGTTTGTGGTCACCAAGAGGAAATCCCATGACAACAATGACTTCAGGGAACAGGTTATGGCTCAAAGAGATGAAAGAAAGGAATGAAAGACTCAAGTTCTGTGTTTGCCCCAGGAGATAAAACATTCAGCAAAGTTTATTGTGACCAGCGACCTACTGGGGCTGAGATACCAAATGCATTGGGTCATGAAAGGTGCTGACAGCATCTCCCCAGAATGTGGAATTAGGGGCAATATAGGCATAATATTCTGCTAAGTTTTTACTAGGAAATGTGGAGACAGCAGGCAATGTTCTCCCCCATCCCCTCTGCTCTCTCTCACAGACACTTCCTTTGTCTGTACCAGATGGGTTATTAACAAAATATTGTTTTTCATTCCACTTATCCTCCCTTTGGGCTTTCTATACCCCTGGTCACAGAGAAGAAGGTAAATAAACCTTTTTAATTATACGATCTGTCAGAATTTTTCCATACTCACACAATTTATTACATTTTTTTGTATTTCAAATTTATTTTTAACACCCTTTCATTACACTTAGCATTTTCCAGTTTGTATCTGAAGATAACAATAGAAAAGAGAACAATCCTTTCTCTGCAGAAATCCAGAAACATTTCTTGCAAGACACATTTCATGAGAATGTAATTTTTTTTCCCCTTTGTTTAGAAGAACTGATATTTGTATAGACCTGAGGAGTGGTCCAGAAAAGGAAGATATTTACCTTACAGCTGTGCAAAATATTGTAGTTTTCACATCAGAGAACCAAATGCTTGGGCTCTTTGTTGGATGGCTTTCACAGAAGTAGAAAAAGTATTTCTTACTTTCCAAGTGGACTTAAAATGTTTAAGCAGTTGGTACTCCACCGACCAAACTCTGACTACAGAGGGAAAATATAATTTAGTATATTAGCTTTCATACTAGCATTACTTTAGCATTTTGAGCTGTCATGGGTTCAGCAGTAGCAGCCATTTTTCTCCTTCTTAGTAGTTGGTGCAGCGCTGTGTTTTTGACTTGCGGCCTGTGAACAGCGCTGATAACACCGATGTTTTAGTTACTGCTTAGTACATTTTGGTCTGACCAAGGACTTTCTTAGCCTCATGCTCTGCCAGGGAGGAGGGGGAGCCGGGAGGAAGCAGAGACAGGACACCTGACCCAAACTGACCAAAGA